>CAXKVX010002412.1:0-119459 GCA_964058865.1 Eleocharis quinqueflora
ACAAGGAGGAGTTAACATATCTTGATCGTGTATTTTTAATGCATAATCTAGCGCTGTAACGCTATATAAAGTTATATGATTAAAATCCAACGGTCAAATTATTTGTTCTCATCCTGGATAGCGTTATAACGCTATGATTTGTACATGAAATATCGTTATAATGCTAGACCTCGTAGAAATGCTTTTTGGTCATATTTGTACCCTATTTAAACCCTTCTTCTCCAACAATTGGAGCTGATGTTCCATTGATTCAATATCTTTACCAACAACCTTGTTGTGCTCTTTGAGCTTAGTTCTAATTGCCAAATCCTTGCTCTAATCCCAAGTTTAATTAGCTAAATCTAATCTAGGGATTATAGAGAGTTTGTTTGTTTGAGTGATTAGCTTTAATTATCATCAAATTAGCCAATTGTCTATTCTATTGAGTGTGTGTTTAGTTGTCTTTACCTCCACCGGTGTGTGTAAGTGAGCTCAAGATAGTCAGCTCGATTCTCCACCAGCGTGTCTAAGTGAGATAGAGTTCTACACCATGTTAGGGTTGGTGTGATCCACCGGTGTGTGTAAGAGAGCTCCAATTCCGAAGTTGTACATTGAACAAACATTTTTTGTTTAGTGGAGCGGACCGGGCTTGTTGCCGCAAGAAGTGGGGGCGCCAGAGACCCGGAGACGTAGGCGAGGCCGTAGTGCAAGTCGAACTCTGTCAACACTTGATTGAGCCACTTTCTTTCCCTATCTCATTTATATTTACTCAATTCATTTAGTTTAATTGCTTGATTGATTGATTGTGAATTGAGTTGTAGTAATTGAATTGCTAGAATTGTGAATTGTTGCTTGAATTGCTTAATTAGGAAATTACTTGTATTGTTGGCTTGAATTGCTTGATAGAATTGAATAACATTATCTAAATTAGTTGTATTGGTCTATTGAGCAATTGTAATTAGGAATTAGGTTTGTGTGAAATTTGCAATTAAGGCCTTGTAGTTGCCAATCGAATGAAAATTAGTCATAACCTAGGCTGTTTAAGTTCTACACTAGAAAGATATTGTATGTTTAAAAGAGGTAAGGTGTTGGAGTCACTTAATATTTCAAGCAAAAGTGAAACCAAGCCAATCGTGTAGAGAGTCACAAAAACTCTCATATATTAATTCAATTTGATTACTATATTGAGGGGGAGTCAAGAAACAAAATATCAAGGTTCTAAAGGATTTCTCAATCAGATTTGCAAGTTTCTCAAAAATTCGACAAGATCATTCAAGCAAGGTGAAGATGAAGTCTTCATATATCAAGCGAAATATACAAAATAGTTGATCAATAAATTTCGAGTGCACGAGTTCAAGCCTATGAAAACATCCATGGCAACAAACATGCGCCTTGGATTTGATGAAAGCAGCAAATCATTGGACATCTCTCAATATCGTGCTACGATTAGAAGTCTACTCTATCTCATCACAAGATCGAATATATTATTTGTAGTATGCCTATGTGCACGATATCAAACATGTCCTAAGGAATCACATTTGGTTGTCGTGAAAAGATTCTTAAGATACATTAAAGGTACTTTCAGTTTGGATATTTGTATGAAAGAATCACTAAACTTGACCTTGTTGGATATACCGATGCTGATTTTGTTAGAGATTTTGTTGATAGGAAAAGTATAATAGATACTTGTCAACTTTTGGGGAATCGTTGGTTTCTTGTGTTAGAATATTAGGGGTTGAGGCTTAATGCGCAAGACTAATGTCAATTCAATATGCGAAAGCGATTTCAATTCAAGTTAAATCTTTTAGACCTTAATCACCTAGTCATGTAATAGAGCAAGCAATCTCAAGAACTAATTGAGCAAATCACAAAAATTAAGAGCAAAGTATTAAAAAGAGAGAGAAAGTGAAGAGAGAGCAATCGAGAACAAGTGAACACGCTATGTAACGTGGTTCGGCCTATCAAAAGAACTTTGGCCTACGTCCACGGATCTCCCGAAATAAATCTTCTTTCTAAGCCGTTTCACTATAATCAAGTATCTTTTACAAAAGGTGAAGTCGATCTTTGACTTCTTCTAACACAAGTAAGTCAATCTTCTTCTCCTAGATCGATGCATGGGACAACACCTCAATACACGATAAAAAAGGTCCAATTGACAACACAATCTAGAATAGGGATGCACCACTTGACAACACAAATGTGATGCACCAAAGGCTAAAACTAGCTAAGTGTTTTTCCTCGAATAGACAATAAGGGTGCGTTTGGATCACCTTGGGTTAGCACAAACCAGAGAATAGCTGCTATTCTGAACTACAAAACGATCCAAACATCTTTTAGCTATTTTGGGTTAGTGTCAAATAGTTGCTAATCCACTAACCCATCAATTGGTTGGGTTAGCAAGGTTATTGGTTGTAAGGATAGCAAAAATCATTTATTATTATTATTATTACTATCAGTATTATTATATTATATATTATCATTACCATCGTTAAATTATTTATTTATTTCCAATTATTATCAATATCATTATAATAATAATAATAATAATTATTAGTATTATTATAATTATTATCATCATCATTATAATTATTATATTATCATTTATTATTATTATTATTATTATTATTTATCATTATCATTATTATTATATTATTGTTATTATTATTATTTATTGTCATTATTGTCATTATTTATTATTATATTATATTATATATTATTATATTTATTATTATTATTGTTATTATAATTATTATTTATTATTATATTATTATTTATCATTATAATTATTATATTATTTGTTATTATTATTATATTATTTATTATTATATTATCATTACATTTATTTATTCTTTATTACATTGTAATTATAATTATTATATTATCATTATTTTATTATTATTATTATTATTATTTTTATATTATTATTATTATTGTCATTATTTTATTATTATTTTTTTATTATCATTATTATTATTTTATTAGATTTTTTACTTTTTATTTTGTATTATTGTCATTTGTGTTATTATTATTATATTATTATCATTTATTATTATTGTATTATTATATTATAATTTGATATCAATATTTTATTATTATTATTCGTTAGAAACTAAAATAATTTATTATTTTACTAATTCTCATCATCATTACTCCAAATGTGCAATCCAAAAAATATTTTCACTAATCTAGATAGCACAAAAACAAAGTTAGCATTATTTTTGCACTAACCTAGATAGCAAAAAATAATCACTATTTCAACCACTAATCTAGATAGCACTAACTATGACATGATCCAAACGCACCCTAAGAGAATAGTAGCTATCCTAATTGCTCTCAAGGTTAGGTAGCTGGAGGAGATTTGAATCAGGCTCTCTTCTGTGCTCAATTGATGCTAGGAAGCTTGTAAACATGTTTTGATAGATTGTTGGTTCGTTTTTGCATCTCTTAAATACGCTGAGCACTTCTTGGAATCTTGGATCAGTGAAAAAGCTTCATAGCGTTACAACTTGTCTATAACTCTTTGGGCAAGGCGTTATAATGCCTTGGACATCTTCCTTTTTTGCCCTTTTGCAGCTGACATGTGGGCCAAATCTTCAAGAACCCGTTATAACGCTTTGCTCACTCGTTATAGCAGATTGCAACCCATTGTGACGCCTTGCTGAAGCGTTACAACAACGCTTGTCTCAGAAAAATCCAGCTTCTGCAGCTTCTCTCTCCTCCTGAGGCGTTATGATGCCTTGGGCACCCGTTATAACGCCTTAGAGACTCGTTATAACGTGTCTTGAAGCGTTATGGTAATGATGTGCTCTGTTTTGAGCATTGAAGCCTTCCCTTGATGACTTGAGCATGTCTTGACTTGTCCATGGCATGTTTGAGCATGTTTGACATTGGTGTGTACCTGTTTTAACCTGCATCTTCACCAAAACTCATGTGCAAGGTTAGTACTTTATTTGTTTTGCAAATTGTCAAACAAGAGATGAGTTTAATCCAACATCTTGGTCAAATAGGAGAAAACTTATGTTGCTCTTTTCATAATCAAAGCAAAATAAATTGTCGCGGGAAGTTATTGTATCCAAATATTATGGATGGTTCAATCATTAAAACATTTTGATTTACATTTACTGAAGTATAAAAAAAAAATGAGATAATACTACTACAATCATGATGTCTAAGAACCCAATTTCTAATGCAAGAATCAAACACATTGATATTAGACATCAGTTCCTTAAAATCATGATGAAAGAGGGAACGTGAAGCTTATTTATATTGATATAAAGAACCAAATTGCCAATATATTTACTAACTTCTTCATACAAAATAACATATTGATTTGAGAATTAAATTAGAAATGCTTAAAATAAAGACTTGATTGAGAGAAGAATGTAACCCTATATTGCTCAATTGATTAGTTAGAATTGCTTGAAATTGTGCCTTATAATTGTCAAATATTAACTATGCCATGAATTGAGGGGGTCAAAATGGAATTGCTTTTGTTGATGTATGTTCAAACTGAGGTGAAGTAAAATTCTTAACTTGCTTTGTTACTACATGCTCATATTAAGAGGGAGGTATGATTTGAATTGAGCTTTTGCCAATATTTGCAAAAGGGAGAGTATGTAGTATGAGTGCATAAATTTTTGGTATGCCGTCACAAGATTTTACAAATTTGTCAAAAGAGACAATTTGTTGGGTTTAACTAAACTATTTTGACTATTTGCAAAACAACTAATGAACTAACCTTTGTACACATTTTAGTTGTGTTTGTATAGGTTATACAGGGGCAATTGACCCTTATAAAGTTCATATACATGCTATACAAGTCAAGAGAAGCACATTGGTGCAAGAAGCAAGCTAAGAGAAGCAAAAAAAAAAAAATGATTTCTACAAGGTGCATTATGATAACGCATGAAGAAGACATTACAACCCTTTATAATGCGTTATAATGTGTCCCAACTCGTTATAATGAGTTGTTGAGAAGGTGGGCCCAAAAGACAGATGTCTGGAGCTCAAGAAATTGACTAAGTATTGGATTTTCTGACAAGTGTGTTATTGTAACGCATGTCAGAGGAACTATAAAGTTTCCAGGGACGATATCATGAGTCACCGAGTTTTATAACGAGTTGGGGCCTAGAAGTCAGCTGCAAAAGAGCTGGAGGGCATTTATGGAAGCTACTGAAGGCGTTATAACACCATTCAAGGGTGTTGTAGCGCATGGTATTTATTTTGGTGTTGGAAGGAGCTGTGAAAGTCATATGCCTACATAAACAGATCTGATTTTTTCAGAAGATCAAGAAAGCATTCCTCCAAGATTGCAAGTAATCAAGAGCACTTACAGAGCGCTAAAACCTTCTCCTACAAGCATCTAAACCTCAGTCATTGTTAGAGCTAAAAAGAGTTTATGATAGCAATTGTCTAATCATCTTTTGTGACACCTTGCAAGTAGTGTTGTCAATTGCAAGTGTTTGTTTGATCCAAGGATACGATCCGTTGTTCCGTGGAGGAACTGTTGTTGTTAGTTTTGTGGAGGAACGTGTTTTTTGTTATACTTTGCAAGTTGTGTAGTCAATTGCAAAGGTTTTTAACTTTGTGGAAAATTCTTATTGTAAAATGCTATTTGGTATGGTGAAGTTTATTTGTGGCCCCATTTGGAACCAGGAATTTCGTGGAGTAGGCTCAAGTTGCCGAATCACGTTACATAGTGTATCACATTATATTTTATCATTACTCGCTCTTTTTCTTTACTTCTAGAGTTTTATTGTGATATATTTGATTTATATTGAACTGTGAATTGTGATTGCTAAGTGACTTAAAATTTTGTAGAATTGTTATTACGCTTTCGAACAAATTTGTTACTCTTCTAACATGTTATTTGTTTAATAAAAAAATAAGATAATTAAAGAAGTTCGAGTTTTCTGATTCATCGGCGTCCTCGCTTGGCTAATTAATGTAACATTTTTTACGGATAAATTAAAAACATTAGACATTTTCATGCTTCATATAATCATATTATTGAAAAAAGGTGATCGAGTTTTATCCATTTCTTGGTATCTCTCGAGTTTCGTATGTAAAAGCAGACATAAATTGGTGCTTTTCAAATAGGTGGTTAAGAATTTAAGATTAAGTGCAGGTATGTTGGAATTGCAGATAAAAACCAAAGCTCCTAGCCATGTGAAGCTTGTGAGATCGAGGAATTAATGCATTTGTCACTACGTAAGACTGTATGCATGATCGGATACTTGAAAGAATAGAATCTTACAGCCCAGGATTTTCCACTCAGGTGCTGGATCTTTACGCTTTTTCAGGACCAATTGCACATACCAGGCAGTGCTTGGTTGAGTTGCCTCTCTGGAATAAAATCCATAATAGGTTGTTCCCTTTTACAGCATGCTTTGTCGCTTCTTGTCTAACATGACATTTGTGATGTGCATAATAGTAGAAACAATTCTGTACCAAAAAAAGAAAAAAACATATGTCAATTGATAGGGTCCTCCATTTGGTAAATGATTTTGTGCCAAAAAATACTGTATCTTTATTCTTTAGATTCTGATACCAACTCGAGTAATAAATATAGGATGGGATTCATGTTTTAGGTTCAGCTATTTTTTTACAAGGTCATGGATATCTGTTTATTATAGGATATAGAGTTTTCGGACTTATTAACTTCTGAATAAATAAAAGAGAAAATTGTACTTGTATTAACTCCTTGAGTAAATGTATCTAGCATTACGACGCTAGGATTACTGAATTGAGAACTTTTCAGCAATTTTTTGGAAAGACATAGCATAGTGTTACATAATGCTACATAGCATTGTAATACTATGATGTGCATAATAGGAAAATCTGAGAAGTCAGAGGATAACGTTACATAAAGTTATCTAGTATTATAACGCTAAGTTGTACATAATTCGAAAATTTTGAAAGGTCAGAGCATAGCGTTATGTAACGCCACATAGCGTTATGTAACGCCACATAGCGTTATGTAACGCCACATAGCGTTATGTAACGCCACATAGCGTTATAACGCTAATTTTATGCAACTGACCAATTGTTCTGTATTTAAGGTGTAATTTTGAATCAAAATAGAACGGATAAAGTATATATCTTTGTAAATAAATAATTATGATATTATCTCGCTAAAGTGATCTCTCATATCAAATGATTATTTATTTTCTAATTTATAAAATATTGCATATATGTTATATGTAAATATTGGATCGACCCAAAAGAAGGACGATATTTAGCTGAATCATAAATTCATGGTGAGTGGTAATAAAGTAATAAACAGTTGATAATTATAAGGTTAATATGTAATTGGTTTATCGGCCCAAAGGAAGGCGACTAATTGACATATAAAGAATTATCATGTTTGTGTTCTATGACTAATGGTTGGACAATATTAACTGATTTCAAAGAGCACTTAATATTAAAAAATAATGGTAGATGAATTGTTCTATTTATGATTTAATTTTATTATTAAAGTTTTACATGTGTTGCTTGTTCTTTGATAATTTTCGCAAATATTGCTAGCATTAAAGATATTCTGACTCTTAATGGTTCTAACTATAAGAAATAGAAAGATCAACTGAAAATTGTTCTTGGTCTTGTTGATGTGGACAGTGTGTTACAGGAAAACATACTAGCGAAACTGAACACTGAAAGAACTAAGGATGAAAAGTGGGAGATGTCTTGCTGGTCAATGTCAAATTGCATGTGTCTTAAGATCATGCAAAAGACAATTCCTGAGCCTTTCAGGAGAGTCGTTTCTGAAATCACAATAGCTAAGAAATTTTGGCTGATATTGAGCACATACTTGTTAGAAACGAGAAGACCGAAATGGGTAATCTCTTGAAGAAATTATGTTCAAAATAGTATGCTGATAATGATAACATAAGGGGGTATTCTTGAGATGACACATATACATATTTTAAAGTTGCGAGGGTCATGAAACTAGAAGTTTCGGATGACATGCTGGTTGTCATGATTCTTAACTCGTGACCTCCTAAATTTGAACACTCTCTTGTGAAGTATAACTATCAAAAGGAAAAATAGACAGTCAATGAGCTCATATCACAAAGTGTTTAAGAGGAGGAAAGGTCAAATAATGAAACTGTGGAAAGTGCTAATGTTATCATTACTTCCAAGAAAAAAGGAAAGAAGAAACGCGAAGATGCATATAAGAATAAGGATAAAGGACAAAAGAAAAAAAAAGATGCCAATGGAATACTATCGGTTGTCGCAAGAGAGTCATATGTATATTACTTTTGTAATGGTAAAGGACATTATAAAAGGAAGGGTACCAATTACCAAACTTGGTTAGGCAAGAAGGACAAGTACAATTTCCTCTTTTTTTTGTTCAGAAGTTAATACAGTTTCAGTGTCAATAGACACTTTATGGATTGATTCTTGTGCCACCACTCATGTTTATGTGTCTATGCAGGAATGCATGAGTGATCGAATGTCAAGTGATGTTGAAAGATACATTTACTCACATAATGACGATAGGACAAAAGTTGAAGCTATTGGACATTTTCGAATTTTATTGAATTCTGGATTTTATTTAGATTTGTATGAAACATTTTTTATATCGTCGTTTAGGCGGAATTTTATTTATGTTTATGAGTTGGACAAGAATGATTTTTCTTGTAAGTTTGAAAATAGAAATTTCAGTTTGTTTCTTGAATCTAAATTAGTCGGATTTGAAAAAATGTCTGATTCGATAAGCTTTATGCTTTAAATAATGTATCTTCATCTAATGAATCTTTGCATACAAGTACTCGAAATGTTAGTAGAAAGTTGCTCACAAGAATTCAAGTGCTTTATGGCATAAACAATTAGGACATGTCTTGAAAGAGATTGGAACTTCTAGTCAATAATGAAATTATTGATTCTTTAGACATGTTAGATTTTGATCTGTGCATACAGTGTGCTAAAGAAAAACAAACAAAGGTTCAGAAGTATGAGACAGACATGCAACATGTGCATTGGAGCTAATTCATACAAATATTTGTGGACTATTTCATACGTCTACCAGAAATGAACACACTTATTTTATTAGCTTCTTTGATTATTATACATGTTATGGTTACATATTCTTTATTAAAGAAAAAGCGCAAGCTTTGGATATATTCAAATTCTTTAAAGCTAAGGTTGAGTTACAACTCAACAAAAAGATTAAACAAGTCAGATCAAATTGTGGAGGTAAATATTATGATCGATATAACTGTTTAGGTGAACAATGTCTAGGGCCTTTTGCTAAGTTCCTACAGGAAAATGAGATTGTGTCGCAGTATATCATGCTAGGTTCTCCTGCCATGAACGGGATTGCAGAGCGTTGTAATAGTACATTAACCAAAATGATTCTTAGTATGCTTAGCCACACTACTTTGCCATTGTCCCTTTGGGGAGAAGCGTTTAAATCCGCAACGTATATTCTCAATCGTGTATCAACTAAGGCAGCTAATAAAACTACATGAGATGTGGACTGGGTGAAAACCTAGTTTGCAACATTTTCGCGTATGGAGTAGTCCAGCTGAGGCTAGGCCTTATACGCTAAATGAAAGAAAACTAGATGAAAAGATAATTAGTTGCTATTTTGTTGGGTATGCAGAAAGGTTATGGGGGTACAAGTTTTATAATCCTATTAATAGAAACTTTATTCGAGACAAATACAATTAAATTCTTTGAGAATATTTTCGTTCCAGGGGGAGAATAATATGTATCAATCTATTAATTTAGGTGATGATCAATAAGATGAAATGAAGATGCAAATCGAACTAATCATTGGTGATATAGCATAAAGTTCAAATACATCTGATGACTTGATGCAGCAAACATAAAGTTCTATACGGTATGTGCATGAAACTGTGCAGACTAAAGAGGGTGACTCACGTACTGTACAAGAACTTGTACAGACCGATCATGATGCACAAAAAGAAAATAACACAATTGGGAAACCTTCAATACCTCAAGAACATGTGCTTTTAAAGCGATCCACTCGTGAACGAAGAAATGCTATAGCTAGTGATTATGTAGTTTATCTTCAAGAACATGCATTTGACATCACAATGATGGAAGAAGATATAGAAAATATCCATCAAGCAGTAAATAGTCAAAATTTTGAAATGCGGATTGAAGCTATGAATGATGAAATAAAGTGTATTTATGTTAATACAATTTGGGATATTGTTCCATTTCCTGAAGGCGCAAAATCCGTTGATTGTAAATGAATATTTAAAACCAAGCGGATTCGAATTGTAATGTGGAATGATACAAAACACAACTTGTTGCTAAGGGTTTTATCTAGAAGGAAGGCATAGACTATAAAAAAAACTTTCTCACTTGTATCGACGAAAGATTCTTTCATGATCATCATGACTCTAGTAGCACATTTACATCAATGAATGTTAAGATTGATTTCTTAAACGTTGAACTTGATGGAACCATTTATATGATTCAACCGCCTCATTTTGAGACTAATGATCCAAAAGGTATGATCTGTCAATTAAGAAAATCGTTTATGAACTTAAGCAAGCATCTCGGCATTGGTATCTTAAATTCGCTCAGGTTATTGTCTCATTCAGTTTTTGAGGCAAATCAGATTGACAAATGTATATACCACAAGTTCAGTGGGAGACAGTGAGCCAAAAGAGTACTAAGGTATTTACAAAGAACGAAGCATCATATGTTGACATATCAGTGGTATGGCGGGCAATGGTAGGCTTGAGATCATTGGTTATACTGATTCCGAATTTACGAGATGTACCAAGATAACAAGAAGTTCACTACTAGTTACATTTTATATTGGACGAAGGAGCTGTTTCATGGAAAAGTACAACACAGTCATTGATTGCAACTTCTATCATGGAAGCATAATTTGTATCTTGCTTTCAAGCATCAAATCAGGTGATTGGTTATGCAATTTTGTCACAGAGCTGTGGGTAATGAAGACTATCCAATCATTATTAAAGATTTATTGTGACAATAATTTTACAGTGTTGTATTCAAATTACAACATGAGCTCAATTAAGTTGAATCACATTGGCGTTAAGTTCATAGTTGTTAAGGAAAGTGTCTAGAATGGTCTAATTAGTATTCAACAAATCGGTACATATTTCATGATAGATGATCTGTTGACTAAGAGTTTGATTCCCAAAGTGTTTCTTAGGCATGTTGCTCGTATGAGTTTGGTTTCAACGGATGATGTTCAGTTTTAGTGGAACTCTGATAAGTGTTTATTTTAATACTTATTGTATATATTTAAAAACATTTAGTTGTATAATATGATGCACTCCAAAGTTAAATTTTAAAGTTTATAAGGAATATTGTGCATGTATATTAATTAAGTTTCGGTTTTATTTTGAATTTGTTTGATCTTAAAAGGTGGAGACCAAGTTTGAGAAAGACATGTAGATCACGTTTCGTGTAATTTTCACACTGCACATCTATTGCATGATTCATATCATTATGTAAAACCAGTAAATTTTAAAACCTGCACGATACATATGAAACTCTTGCCAAAGTTGGGCTGCCATGTCTCATAGTGCGCCCACAAGGGTGAATTCAGATGTCGTACAAATTTGGGGATTATTTTTTGGTGCTTGATTAAATCCCTACTATTCATGTATTATAATATCCCTCAAATTTTCTTTTTGGGCCTTAACATCTATATTTTCACTTGATTTTAAGATTTATTTAGACCATTAAAATTATTTCTTAATATACATCACAACTTTAAAAATCTAAATGTAATAATGTGATTTTCAAGTGTTGGCTTTGGTCCAATCTTATAAAAAGAAATAAGCTAAAAAACTGGACCTAAATCCGCATTGATTAATTTTTAATTACTCATATTTCCACGATGGTTGTGGGGTCTAGCTAAGGAGCATGGATCTTTTGATGAGCATGCATAGGATGGAGATCACATGTGTTCACCTTTATTTTTTTATACAGTTTTACATATATGATAGATAAATGAATGATCGTCGATGTACCAGTCGGATCATTATCTTTTTGTTTAGTTTTATAGTTTCTGCTTCCCTGATACATATTTTGTTATTTTCTATTATGAACGTTTGTGATCTTATATATATATATATATATATATGCTAGGGTGCTCCACGGAGCACCAAACCGCTCGTGCTCCACATCCATTATCTCCAATTTGAAAATTCCAACGATCGATTCGAACTGTTCAACATGATCTACATATTAAAATCTACTTGGAGATTGAATTTTATATTTTTTTTTGAAATTGTTTGCTAGTTTTTTAAAGAGGTAGAAAAGTTGCTAATCAAACAGTTTCTAAACCAACAAAAATTGTGATTTTCATACCTCTCTAAAAGATAGCAAAAAATTTTAAAAAATATATAAAATTCAATCTCCAAGTTGTTTTAAATATGTAGATCATGTTCAATGGTTCGGATCGGTCGTTAGAATTTTCAAATTGGAGATACGATATGGAGCATTAGCGATTTGGTGCTTCATGGAGCATCCTAGCCTACCTCTCTCTCTCTCTCTATATATATATACATATATATATATACATATATATATATATACATATATATATAGAGAGAGAAAGGATTTGTAGCCTCTTTTTTCTAACCTCTGCCATCAAAACCAATAAAAATGACCGATCCGGACCGTTGAAAACATTCCTCATACTAATGTAGACTTAGAGAGACTTAGAGACCAAATTTTATAATTTTTTGAATTTTTTTACTATTTTATCAGATGAGTTGAAATTTATTTATCCAACGATCTATAGATATCCAACTTTCAACCCATTCAATAAAATAGTAAAAAAATTAAAAAAAATGTAAAATTTAGTCTCCAAGTTTTGATAATTTTTAGTTTATTGATGGACTAAATTGAAAGATTATCATACATCCTTACTAAATGACTCCTGGTCCTTCAAAAGATAAGTCTTGCTATCTCTCTCTTACAACAGAAAAGAAACAGAGAAATGAACATACTCTCTCTACAGAAAATTGAAAGAGAAAAGACTAACGAAAGAGTTTGAAAGAACTTTACATAACCTCTTCAATGATTTCCGGAAGAGTGTTGTCGGGAAAGGAACTACGAGAATCGAGCATACAGATAAAGAAGGACAACCGAGCATCATAGTTGACACATCAGAGTTGCGTGCAAGAGAAAAGAAAGACAATCGAGCATCCAGATAAAGTTCAAGTTCAGTAATTTGTCATCATGAAACAAGATATTGATTTCGCTCATGTTTAAGGTTCTCTTGAGTGGTCCCGAATTATTATGTTCTGGTTTGAGATGGTGATGTAATCTGACGAAATTTGGGAAAAGTTGGTTAGAATAGTGTAAATGAGTTTAAGAGCTCTTGAAATCGGGTCCTATCAACAATGAAAATGATAATCACACAAAATCATTGATGTGTGTGTTTATTTTTCTTTTCGAAGTGAAGTACATGTTTGATCATTTTGGGTACATTTGGATCGTGCAAATAATGTAATTGGAGTTTGTAAAAATAAGAATAGAACAAAATTAGTGTTTTCCTTGTTAGTGTAAGAATAATGTCGATTGAATGCTTGATTAGTAAAAATGTCGTTGAATCATGTGGTAGGAATAGAAATAAAAAATGTAATTTTTTGTTGTTGTATTCGAATGTTTGTAGAATTAATTAATGGGTTATCACTGTGACACAGTCTTCGAACTGTGCATAATAATTTGCTTGTTTGAATTGTCTCTTGTGTCAAAATAAGTAACACTAACCCCAAACAGTGATATTCCCATGAATTTAAACATACCCCTTTAATATATCAGTATTCTAGAATACATTTGGCTTTTATGTAACCCCAAACAGTGATATTCCCATGAATTTAAACATACCCCTTTAATATATCAGTAATTCTGAAATACATTTGGCTTTATATGTAAATTTAATTAATTCTGACGGTGCACTTTTTTGAAAAATATTATTCCAATTACAAAATAAAATGTATTAACATTACTTTGATAACATATATTAAAATTGAGGCAAGTTGAATGTTGTTGTTCCTTCATCATTGCAAAACAACTAAGTTTTATGATTAAAATTCTTTAACTGTTTGATGCAAGATTAAATAATTTTTAAATTAACTCAAATGTGATACAGATATAATATGAATGACCAGTACAAATAAATCTACAAAAAATAATAATATTTATCAATATCTTTGATTCCTCAGATCGACAAGACATGTCCATTACAAGAATTACAAGCAAGTGCAACCAAGTAACAGCAACAATGTGTATGTGATTATGATGATGATGAGTTAGTTGTCAACAGTTGTAATCCATATAAGGCATATATATATGCACATAACCACATGGTTTCAACATTGTATGATCATCTTGATGTTTAGGAGACAGGTGACTGAGCACTGCATGTAACCATGAGACCCAGCAGAGCATGCAAAGGCACACTTTTGTTCATTTTGTATGGTCAGGTAAATTAGGCACTGTTTAATGTTTTCTCTTCAATGGGGTGGTCGGTTATTGTCTGTGCAGGTCAACAGGTGTTTACATATAGCAGCTTGATTTCTTGCAACATTCTGGCGTTGTCATCTGTGTGGAATTTATTAAGATTAAGGGATTAATTAATCTGTCAGATCAAAATTGGATGATTCTTTTGAAATTACCAAAATGCATGGTAATTTCGTCAGTTGTGCAATATATATGAATTCCTTCTGTTTTTTGTTGAATGATGTTCAAAATAAAAAGTCCAGAGAATATAAATGCATCGTACGTAACATCTTGAATCTGAAATTAATCTGAAATAGAAACTTTTTAATCTTTGCAAAATTGTACAGTACTCTATCTTAATTAACAGGTATTTTGCGGAAATTCTGAATTAATCAACTTTTATGTTTACTGTATTAATTAATTAATTAATTAGTTAACTAACTAATTATACGTATGCCTTATCTACTTTGAAGCATGCAATTGCTGATTTAATATAGCAGGCAACTGTAAATATGATCAGATATATGCATGTTCACAACCAATATGCTGGAGTGCTGAACCAGATATTGCCACACTTAAATTGTGAATCTAAGATTTAGGATCTTTTTGTAGTGGATACTGAATCTTTCATTGAGCAGGTTGGTACCGGTACATGATTGACTGGGGCTTGGCCTCTTGGGAAGGCTTCAACCATGGTAATGATGTGATAGTTGGTGCCAGAATTCAGATACAATTTCAAATACATTGTAAATTTTTAAAATTTTGTTTCCAGAGTGGGTCAGCTACCCACCCTGCTTTCAGGTAGCTCCTTCCTGAAGCTATGGTGCTTTTAGTAGCATCAAGGTCTTCTGTTCTCTTAACTCAAAAATATTTCTAATCACCTTTAAATTTTTGTTTATCATGCTTGACAACTCCATTATATCAAATATGGTAGAGAACAATATTTTTATTTTAAAAGTTTTTATGTACGTGTTTTGATTATTTTTAAGTGACTCTAAAATAATTATTAGATCATCAATATTAGTCAGGCACAATTTTGATGTATGTGTTTTGAATATTTTTTAAGTGACTCTAAAATAATAATAAAATAATTAATATTAAATGGGCACAATTGTTAACAACGGTGGATCAGATATTTTAAGCCTAGGCTCAATTTCTTACTATGACAATAATAATAATAATAATAATAATAATAATAATAATAATAATAATAATAATAATAATAATAATAATAATAATAATAATAGTAGTAGTAGTAATAGTAGTAGTTATAATAACATCATCATCATCAGTATTATTAGTTTATTAGCAAATTCATATTTTATTTTGTTGGTCCTCATTTCTTGTTTCACCTGATCTTCATGAAATAAGTTTTCTTAATTATCAATGCATTTTTTTATTATTATTCTGCATCAATAATTTATATAGAAGTTATTGTAATTATTTTTATTTCATAATTGAAACTGGACCTAATTGCATTGCGACTATTTTATATTCTTAAAATATGCTAGATTAATTTGAGCAACTTTGATAGCATATATACGTGGATTATTTGTAGTATTTATTTTGTATAACAGTTTTTTTTTCTATATTTTATTATTTTGTGATATATGTATAAATGACAAGATCATAGACAAATTCAAAGACAGTTTTAACATAGTACTTTTTTTATGAAAAGCACTTAGCCTTAGTCCTTAGACACACAATTTTGTACTTAGTAAGTTGGACTCACCTTTCAAGATCATAGGCAAGGGTGTCAACCGTTAAAAACGGAACGGAACTGAGGTGTTCCGTTTCACTCACAGAACACAAATAATTCTTTCGTTTTCGTTTCGTTTCAGACGGAACGTTTATTTCTGCGAAATTTGCACTGAAACGGAACGGATTTCACTTCTGTTTCTATTTCGTTCTTTGAAACGAAACAAAAAAATCGTTCCATTTTCGTTCTGTTTTAAACGAAACAAAATGAAAACGTCAGAAACGAAAGAATATTGACAACTCTAATTATAGGTTGTCTATATAGGCTTTCTCAATCAGTTTTCTAGACTCGCTTTGTAAAAAAGTAAAAACCTCACAGGCAGCTAAGTGAAATAATATGGAGAACCCTAGGCACCAACTCAAATTCTACGAAAAAGTCTAGGCATAAATCAAGAAAAGCAACTTTTTCAACCTAAGCCCAAACACTTCTCTGTATTGCCTTATGTGTAGCTCCGCCCTGATTGTTAGTCTTCTTCTTTATGGAATCAAATCCGCTGCTTGTATAATTTTTTTTTTATTTCGATCTGGATCGTTCAAAACTCATCTAACAGTTAAAACACCTGCCTCCTGAATCAAATCACAGTCGTTTGTGACGATCGATCGATTTGTGACGGTCGGATCGAGACAAACAAAATCTTGCTTGCCTCAAATACAAGCAGCAGATTCGGATCCCTTCTTTATATACATAAGTTGTGATCAAGTTGGATACATAACCATTAAAACTACTCATTTTTTTATTATTAGAAGTTCATTTTTCATTATAGCACTAATACATAAACTTATAAATTATGCATTTTTTAAAATTAAGTTCAGATATTTGTCTTAACTTTCCCATAAGTTAATCTTCCGCCGCCTCTTGCAACTTTTAAAAGACAAAATTGTTGTTGTTGTTGTTGTTATAATAATATTAGATACTCAGCTACTTGATCTTCAAAGAAAGAAAAAGAAGTGAAAAACATTTTGGGCTTCAATTTGCATGAATGGACAATTATAGTGACAATAACTTCTGTATCAGCTGTGTGGTTATCTCTGCAGCGTCAATTTCAAGCTGTTTGAAGATTAAATGATTCCTCTATTGGCTCAGCACAACGTACCAAGGGTTTCAACTTGTCATGGAATGGAGAGATATCTCTTCTGCATCTTTTTGTACCGAAGAAATGTATTTTTTATCTGAATTATCAGATTAAAGATTAATGTTCGATCGTCACTGTAATGATTAAGGAGATGTCACTTAATGACTCAGGAGAGTTTTGTATTATTAAATTAGAAGCGTTGAAATTAATCGGACTGTCCAAATAAAGAGTGCACCCCTCTGATGCAAAAAATACACCAGAGAATACGGTTCCGTTAAGGAATATGTTTAACTTTAAGGCAGACTAATTTTATTCCTTATTAGTCATATTTATATGCCAGTATTTCTTGAACAGGGTTCGACAGTTCTAAGCCATGACCATTCCATGGACTCAAAAAGTCTAATGTGTCATTGTATTCATGATCTCAAAGAAATTAGTTATACAAGATGACAATAATCAATAATGCTGTGAGCACATCACTACATATGATACCAGTATATATCAGTGATACTTATCCAATCATCTTCATATTTACTACATAGTATGCAGAATAATTCTCTCATTTTCTTAAGCACCTAACTAGAAAAGTCAATCATCAGTATGTTATAATCACACCAATCACTATAGTAGATCATGACATGGAATGGAGGGAGAGAGAGAGACAGAGAGAGAGAGAGGGGTATGGTATATACGGGTCCAAGTTTTGTTGTACATTGGCATAATTAACGATGATTCGCAGGAGACTGGTACAAGCGTAACATGCCACAGAGAGAAAGAGGGAAAGAGAGGGAGAGAGGGAGAGAGAGAGATTGAGGTGTGTGTTGTCAGTGTAGTTGGGACCGCCACTTGCAACTTACAAGTTGCCCATGCCTAGAATAGATCACCTTTCTTTCCTCTCAATCATTACCGACTTCTTGTGATTCTCTTGCACATTTGGCAGCTGATTCCAGTCTGGGCCCACCTCGGGCAGCTGCTGGTCAAGATACGTCTCTGCCCTTTTCATCTCTCCCTTTCCCAAATTTCAATTCTTTAATTTAATTTTACTTCTTATTGAGCAAGAGCAGGATCCAGCTCTTTTCGATCTTAACCGTTCAATTTTGATCGGACCGTCCACAGATGAAAATCAGGAGGATGTATATTTTTATAAGTTTTAGATCTTAAATTTGAACGGTTCAAATCAGAAGAGCAGAATTCTGCTCTTGCTAAATAAAGGCAGCAAATACGATTCCCTATTTATCGGCTGTAAATCTGAATCACAAGCTGGCCTTGCTGTGACTGAGTGACACCTTGACAGACTGATCAAGTGAAAGTAAAGGAATCTAGTGCACGAACTCTCCGTCTCTATTTTATCTCACAGTTTATGTCAGAATTAATTGAGATTTCAAATTTACTTAATAAATCAAGTTTAGAATACTTGTTAAATGAATTAGAAACAAATCAAACAGTCAAAGTCACTTTCATTGCGGGCCGCAACAAAACCATTACGTGCCGCAAGGAAGAGGGAAAAATGCAGAAATTTGCACTTCATTTTGGGTCGCAATGAATTCACTACGGGTCGTCATAAAGTCAATTGCGGGTCACAATGAATTCATTGTGGGCCGCAATAAAACAGGTAAAATGGGTAAGAAATATGAAGTAATTGCGACCGTAATGAAAGGTTGCAAAAGCTGCAAGACAGCAAAAAACTTGTCTGTTTTAATTGATTTGCCTCGATTGGCACAAAAAACATACCATATCTTGTGTACAACTATACACTCAGTTTGGAAAGGTTTTGTGAAGAACTCGTGAGCAGCTAATTGTGAAGAAGGATGCGTTCAAGACAAAAATTGCACAAGTTCAAATAGTGATACTATTTGAGATATAATCAAGAACAACACATTCAAGTAAGTAAATTATTTTCGCTAATTTATTATCTTAAATTTTTTACACAGAAATTTACAATTATTTAATTTGAATCTTATTTATTTTGACTCTACCTAATTAAATTACATTACGAGTTTGAGATCGATCCGGGCCGAATCGATTCCGGCCTATCTCAGGACGGGTGGAACCCACACGGGTAATTTTAAATCACTGGTACTAGATGAGTTGATCAACGACTCTTACTCTGCCTACTTCTATGTGACTAACCATGTTTCGGGTTACATTTAAAAGAGAAAAATATACGCATTAGACCCGCCAGGCCGCCGCATTGTATTAGACTAGATATACTACTAGCATTTCGACTCGCGCTTCGCGCGAAGGAGTTAAATTTTAAATTTTCGTATTGTAATAATAATTTTTTTTTAAAATTTTGGGAAAATAAGTTTTTACTGTAGCATAAACAGCACAAGCGCACAGTGATTTACTGTATCATGAACAGTGTTTTACTGTAGAAATGAACAGTAACTCAGCGTTGAGACACGAGTATATTAGATTAGATTAGATGAAGCTTAGAATCGATCGACTGTGCCCTTTCGCTGTTGCGCACTTGCCGTCATGCGAGCGCATGTCACCTTCGAGCCATTGACGCGTGATCGAATGATCAGAAAGCTCCTGTTCCGTTTTTTTTCAATGATTTGTTGTTACATTTTTGTGTATTCGATTTTGTTGCATGTGACTGTTGAAATCAGATCCATAAATTAAGCTTCTACATATTTATTTAAGTATATGAACATATTTGTATTTGTATAGACAGCATATATCCAGGAATAAGTAAATGTATCTAGCATATTCAAAGTATTCAAAATATTTGAAAAAGCTTCATACTTTTCAATGTAAAATTCTTGGGCAATATTTCTGTTCTTAATCTAAAAGATCATAGATTAATATCTAGTACAAAACTCAAGAATGTATGTTCATTGCTAACGACATAAAAATAAAACAAATTACTTTTTATGTATCGTTCTATTTTTATGAACTAGGAATTGGAGGAAATCATTTTTAAATTTAATATAATTTATATTGTGCACGATTTGTAATGAAAATTAAAATTACTAAATGTATAATATCGAGGAACAATATAGATATCATGGTAGAAAATTACAGTATTTTGCTCATAGAATTTATAAAAAAAAAGTTGGTACGTACAACTTCAAAGCATAAATCGCAAAGATTGGATGATGATAATCGTTACCAAAATTAGAAAAGGACCCGAAACAACCCACCATTTTGTAGGGGTTTAATGTTCATAAGAGTAACAAACTAAAATATGAACAAAAAGTTTCTATTTCTAAACAATTTTCTAAATATGAATATTACTCGAGAATCGAGAATATTGTTTTACAGTTCTGGCGAGCGGGAACTGCTAAATGCTCAACTACATATTTATTTCCAGAATTTCCATTGCGAAGGCCATATAAGACCAAGCGCAAACTATAAAATGGAGTTGGCATTAAAAGGCTAAATGATGGGCTACTCATGCAGAAAAAGCAGAGGAGCTGCCAAGTCGACCGTTGCACGCGCTAAGTTATAAACTCGAGAATATGCTCTGTAGCTAGATAGATCAGAGGGTACACAACGCATATACATCAAATGGATGTATATATATGAACTGCACAAATTGATGTCGACGACTACAGTCACCATGTGCAACAAATACTCCAATCTTACCTCCTTCAGTAGTAGGTTGAGGATATTAAATAATTAGTGGATTATCTGCTATGTATATGAGTAGGGATATGCCATAAGTCTCTGACTTCCAGTTCGGTTCCTGTCAGATTCGGTCTTTATTAAGATTTTGAAAGGGTCGGGTCATATTTAAAAAATGCAGGCCCCTATTCACCCGGCCCTTTCAAGCCCCGATCCCGTCCGGCCCTGATTCGGCCCTCTGCAACCCTTAACCACGCCAGCCCCTCAGATCTTTATCAACCCTTTAACAATTAAAATAAAATAAAAAAAGACCAAATCTCTTATTACCCGGCCCTGATCCGGCCTTTTGCAACCCCGAGGGCCTGATAAGGGCCGGGCCTTAGAGGGGCCGGACCTATTTTCTTAGAACAAGGCCCTTATTACTCGGCCCCTATTAAGCCATCTTTAGACCCGGCCCGGCCCTTTAGACTTTCCCTATATATGAGTATATCAACCTCATGCACTGCACACACACACAAACACACTATTGGTGGTCCTTTTTCTCTCTTTATATATATATATATATATATATATATATAAGGGATCCGTAGCCGCCAAACTTCCAACCGCTGCATGGTAGCAAATGTAAATGACCGATTCGGACCATTGAAAACAATCTTCATATTAATATAGACTTGTAAACCAAACTTTACGTTTTTTTGATTTTTTTTACTATTTTATCGAATGGATTGAAAATTTATTTATCTAACGATTTACAAACATCCAATTTTCAACCCTTCCCATAAAATAGTAAAAAAATTCCACAAAATATAAAATTTGGTCTTCAAGTCTACATTAGTATGGAGAATGTTTTCAACGATCCGGATCGACGATTTACACTTGGTATGATGAAGCGATTGCGAGCGGCTACGAAATTGACGGCGACTACGGATCCCTCCTCAGATATATATAAATATAAATATATATATATATATATATATATATATATATATATATATATATATATATATATATATGAGAAATGCTATGGTGCACCATGATGCCAAAAGAATTATGGCACTAGAAAAACTGAACCATTAGATGAGTAACCCCTGCTTTAAGATTCGTACTTTTTGAAGTACAATATATGACCAATCCTGAACTGTGGACCTAGAAAACTTGAAAACTGAAAGTCAGTATACCAGCTAAACCAGATTTCCTGAGAGAATTAATCTAGTTAAACTTTCGAACAAATACTCAAGAAATTTTTAAATATTTTTACGAGATACCGGAGCCGAATCTCAACCGAGTTAGAAACTTCTTATGAACGACTAGCGTAATACCGCTATAAGTTCAATCTATCTAGAAGCTCTAAAGGCAACCGAGACGATTGAAGAACCCGCAAGCGGCTTTCTGAAACCAGCCGAATTTGCGAAAGGAGCCACAACAACATTGATTAAGCAGAACAATACAATAATCCAGCTGCTGGTCAAAATCAAGGAAGATCTCGAAGACTGCAGAACCGCAATTAGGAGACTAAAGGCGGCGAAAACCAAAGTCCCTGAAACAGAAGATCTTACACAATCTATAAACGAACTCCAAAAGGGCTTACATAAACTTAGCCTTGGAGAACCCAGTGAGAAAAAGATCAAGAAGCCAACCGGCCAGTTCTTTGTGTTTAAAAATCCAAAAGAAATATTTGACTCAGTCAAAAACCAAAAATGAGTCAAACAAGAACTGAAACGGTGAGTAGACCAAGCATATCTGGTAGAGAAAATAGCCAAAACCCTACAATCGAAGACCAGATAAGAGGCTACAGGCTAGGAAGCCGCATAGCGTTTGAGGCGCAGAGAAGAATGCCAGGAAGAAGGCATTACAGAAGAAGTCTGGAGTCCCAACTAAATCCAAACGTTGAGCTCAACCATTCACAGTACAGAAGGGCTCAACAAGTTCCAACTGAGACCTTATACCAGGCTGGATGGTCTGAACGAAATCATCGAGTATACCAACACTACTCAGATGAAAGAGTATTAGTTACAGATGGAGCTCAGGTGGAGCTACCATTTATCTCGCAACAAAGCTACAACCAGTTGGTACAAGAAGGGTTGCAGCATCTGCATATAGGTCTTGTGATGATAAGACTATATGCACTCCACAGGAGAAACGCTGGGGTAAACGCCCTAGTAGTTTTAAGAGACACAAGATGGTCTGATGATCGGGCCATAATCAGTTCTATGGAAATAGACCTGACAGGCGGTACGCAACTGGCGTATACAGCGCCAGACATGACCTTAAGTGTTCATGATTTCAACAACCACATCCAAGTCGTTATACAGACTCATGGCTACGATGGTTGGCAAGGAGGAGAGAGTAATTTACTGCTCTCAAGGTCGTTGATAGGAAGGCTATCAAATACAAGCCACACAAACTTCAGATACAATGTGGAGAGAGTGGCAGAACACCTGACAAGTAGAGGGATTCGAGCAATTCCAGGCCAGATGAGGTCAACTGAGGAGCTAAGAGGCAGGCAATGGATAATACGGCCAGCAACAGCACCAGCCGTACAGAATCCTCAGACAGCAAGGATAAGGACCAGAACTGATGGGTCCTTGGCAGTAAGATTTGGCGGATATTCATCAACCGCGCCACCAGAAGAAGTGATAGTAGGCCAAGCTGATGAAGAGGTCCTAGGTGAGGAATCAGTCCTAATGATGTTTTGTGACTGGCACGAGTCACAGGATGAAGATGAAGATAATGATGAACTCGAGATGTTGCAATTATTGGCAGCATTACCGAGAGAAAAGCAGTCGGCTGAAGAAGATGCCGGACCAATCTGGGATGAATACAACGATTCCAGTGAAGAAGAATGGGTAAACCCATTCTCTCAGAAGGATGGAAGGGAGGAGGTCAAAACCGAAACCATTCTAGCAGCGATGGAATATCCATTGCTCAAAAACCTTGATTCAAAAATTGAAACAATCCTTTCAACCCAATCCACAGCAACTGGACCTAGCAGACCGCGAGAGCCAATGATGGGACCCCCAATGTACCCACCAGGGAGTCTAAGACAAAACCATCAACAACTCGATGTCCCAGAAATAAGAGCTAGAGTTAATAGATTCAAAGGAGGGTTTGTACAACAAAGCAACGAAAGGTTCAACCTTCCTTCAGCGCAAGCAAACCAAGGCGCTATGCTCGTATTGCCTGAGGATATAGGGCAGTACAGTGATGTGATTTCCAGGTGGGAGTCAATCACCCTAAACCTTGTTAACGAAAGAAACTGGGCTGATAATAAAAGCAAGGTCATTTACATTGAGAATCTACTGGGAGAGGTAGAGAAAAAGACGTGGATACAATGGCGAATGGCGTATCCCCAAGAATATGAAGAATTGGTGAATATTGCCGATGATCCACATAATGTTATTTCCCAGGTTAGAAGGATAATCCTACTTGAGGACCCTTACCAGGGTTCGACAGTAGAGCAAGATCAAGCATACAATGATCTTGAGAGATTAGCATGCAATAACATGAAGGACCTATTTGACTACATGAATGATTATAAGGTCCTAGCAGCCAAGTCAGGACGTATGTATATCAGTCCTGAGCTCTCTGAGAAATTTTTCAGAAAGATGCCCCCTCTAATCAGAAAATAATTAGAAAGAGCGTACATGGAGAAGTACCCGGGGAGCACTGTCGGAGTACTGCCAAGAATTAACTTTTCATACCAGTACCTGGCAGAATCATGCAAGAGAGCAGCGCTACAAAGAAGTTTGAAAGATCTATCCTTTTGTAGCAAAATCCCAATTCCAGGCTATTACCAGAAGAATAAGAAATATGGGATCAGAAAAGCAAAAACCTATCGCGGAAAACCACATGAATCTCACATAAGAGTATTCAAGAGAAAGAACGCGGACAAGGTGAGAAAATGCAAATGCTTTATTTGTGGTGAAGAAGGTCACTTCGCCAGAGACTGCAGAAGAAAACAAGGTAACATTGCAAGGGCTGCAATTGTTGAGAACCTTGACCTAGATGATGACTGGGATATCTTGTCTGTTGACCAAAACGAACCGGATAATGACGCTATATGCTCACTTTCGGAGGGTGAGGTTGGCAACGCAAGAACAGTTATCATGGAACTTGGAGATACACCGTTTGAATCAATCTTTATGCTCCAAGAAGAAACGCCATCATGGCGAAAGCAACCAAACCTACCTACAGAAATGAGGAATTGTGAACATTCATGGGAGGATAATGGTGAAATACCACGAGGTTGCGAAAGGTGTAACTGTTGTCTAGAGACGACGAACAGCAAAATGAGGGCGCACTGTGCAAAATGCAAGATGACTGTGTGTCCCATGTGTTCAAGGTTTGTATTGGAAAGAAAAATCATGATAAGAATACAAAATCTAAGTCCTTATGATAGCAAGGATGAGCTTATCAATGAGCTTTTAAGCTATATCCAGTATCTCCTAGCCGAAAACGCAAGATTGAAGGATCAATTGTTGGAGAATGAGCTAGTAGCAGACATGACCAAGATGGATATAAAAGGCAAGCGTAAGGTGGTGGGAGAAGTAGAAGTCGATTCAGATGATAGTGATGAATCCCCACCAAATGTTGCATTTCCCAAGAAGGCCAATCCAAATCAGAACCTTATAATAAAAGAGATGGCCAATAAACTCTCCGATGACGAGATAAATACTGCAGTCCCAGATCCTAGAAAAGGAAGAAGGGTAATCAACAGGTTGTACAACATTGAACTGCAGATAGAAATACCAGGGGTAAATCCTTTTAAAATTCAGGCGATATTAGATACAGGCGCTACGGTGTGCTGTGTAAACCAAGAATTTATACCCCCTGAGGCTTTGGAGCAAAGTCTATACCCTATACAGATAAATGGGGTAAACTCTCAGCAAATCGCAAACCTGAAACTGAAGAATGGGCAGATGTCTATTGAAGACAACAAATTCAGAATCCCATTTACATATGCATTCCCGATGGGCAAGGAAGGAGGTGTCCAAATGCTAATTGGATGCAATTTCATCAGAGCAATGCAAGGTGGACTGAGAATCGAAGGGCAGATGGTTACATTTTACAAAAATGTAACAACAATAACCACCAGGGCAGATGCTGAGATCATTTCTCAAGCAGCAGTGGAAGAACTTGACCTATCTGAGCTTGAATACATAGAGGTCAAAGAAGCCGTTGCCTATAACTGTGGTGATGAGTCACCATGGTTCAAGAATAAATTCAGAGACCTGCTAAGAAGACTGAGGGAGCAGGGCTATATTGGTGATAACCCGGTTAAACACTGGGTGAAAAATCAAGTAACATGCAAACTGGATATCATAAACCCAGATATCACAATACAAGACAAACCCTTAAAGCATGTTACCCCGGCTATGAAGGAACAATTTGACAGGCATGTGCAAGCGTTACTGAAAATTGGGGTAATCCAATCAAGCACAAGCAGGCATAGAACCATGGCCATAATGGTAAATTCGGGTACAACCATAGACCCGGTTACAAAGAAAGAGGTCAAAGGGAAGGAGCGGATGGTCTTTAATTACCGCACCCTCAATGACAACACACACAAAGACCAGTACAGTCTACTAGGCATTAACACCATCCTGAAGAAGATTGGCAACAACAAGATATTCTCGAAATTCGACCTAAAAAGCGGATTTCATCAAGTTGCCATGGATCCAGAGTCAATACCCTGGACGGCATTTGTGGTACCTGAAGGACTCTATGAATGGCTAGTCATGCCATTTGGCCTGAAAAATGCACCAGCGGTATTCCAAAGGAAGATGGACAACTGCTTTAGAGGTACAGAGGATTTTATAGCAGTTTACATTGATGATATCCTCATTTTCTCAGAAACAGAAGAACAACACGCAACACATCTGAGTAAAATGTTGGAGATATGTGAAAAATGGGGACTGGTGCTATCTCCTACTAAGATGAAAATCGCGGTAAAGGAGATTGAATTCCTTGGGGCAGTAATCGGTGAAAGTAAGATCAAACTTCAGCCCCATATAATCAAGAAAATAGTTCAGTTTGACAACGAAAAGATGAAGGAGAAAGCTGGGCTCAGATCCTGGCTGGGAATACTGAACTATGCGAGAAGCTACATTCCTAATCTGGGAACTCTCCTTGGGCCATTATACTCCAAAACAAGCCCTCATGGAGACAAGAGGCTAAAACCCTCTGATTATCAGCTCATCAGCAAGATAAAAGAGCTGGTACAAAATCTTCCTGATCTTGAATTACCACCTCCTGGATCCTATATTGTTCTTGAAACAGATGGGTGTATGGAAGGATGGGGCGGTGTTTGTAAGTGGAAGAAGAAGAAGAATGATCCCAGGAACACAAAACGGGTTTGTGCTTATGCCAGTGGGAAATTCCCGGTAATAAAATCGACAATAGACGCTGAAATCCATGCATGTATGGAGACGATGAAAGCTCTCAAGATTCACTATCTTGATCAACAAGAAATAACCCTTAGAACAGACTGTCAAGCTATCATCAGCTTCTACAACAAATCAGCGCAGAACAAACCGTCCAGAGTCAGATGGATTAACTTTGTTGATTTTATAACTGTTACAGGGGTACAAGTCAATTTTGAGCACATTGATGGCAAACTAAACGTACTCGCTGATGCACTTTCAAGATTAACTGCTAATATGGTTTATACCAGAAGCAGTGAAATAACTGACGCGTGTCTGAAAAATCTTGAAGAAGTAATTGGGGAAGTAACCCAGGCACCAAACAAGGAAGTTTTCATAAACTTGTGCCAACTAATAGAAAAGATTTATTTTCTATTAGAAAGAAATTGAATGTTTTGATTGCGGAAGTGGTGGACCGCAGAAACAAACCATCACATTTATCTAATAAGTGTGTTATCTTATTTTTTTAGTTTTTACAGGAAAATGGAAGGACTCAGGAGAATCATAATAAGTGAACCACGAAGGGTCAGGGAAGCATTTAACAAAGCAGAAGCTTGGGAAGCACTGTGTGGGCAAAATGCTCCATTAGCCCGATACTCGCATACAACAGAAGACACCTTTGTATGTTACCCAAGAAGCATTGAAGAAGAAAACGCTATGACTAGCAGATTATCCGATCTGTACAAAGAACAAGCCTGTAAAACTTGCATACAAGTAGAAATACTTATTGCCATGAAGTATCTCCAGAAAACAAGGCTTGAGTCAATAGCAACAAAAGACAATTGGGCGAGTGACATGTTAGGAAGGGTGGATGCTAGCATACAGGCACTCATCCAATGCCACGACACACTGATAGAGAGCTACAGAGAAACCCACTTCTAAAAGCTGCTTTATTAAAGTTCCTCTTTTTCTTTTGAGATGACTCCTTAGTGTGCTGGAGCATCTACTTTATTCTGAGTGGTTTTGCTTTTTCTTTATTTTAAGATGTCGTCTTGTGTGCCGACGCATCTTTTTTATTTTGAGTGGAAGACAAGAGTTAGTTTATACCTCTTTATTTGCATGACGATGGGGCCCAATGCGCACCCGGTGCAATAATAGAGATCCTATCTCAAGTCTATATATTGTAACATCTTATGAAGTTGCAAGCACATCAGAAATCATCTGAGAGCTTACTTCTTCCAGTTAAATAAAATCAAGTTTCTAGCTTCTAAATTTCCCTAAGTCTCAAGTTTCCAGTACACAATTTGTCCGAGAGCTTGAGCCGATCAGACTTCCGCGCGATCTCCATTTGGTATCAGAGCTACGTTTATTGCTCTTGACTTCTGGTTAGTAATGGCTTTCTAAATTCTTTCATAATTTCTAGGAAAACAGGGAGGGAACGGTCATAGAGGAATGACGAAAGGGGTAAATTAAACCTGAAAAGCTTGAAGTTTGGGAGATGTGTACTTAGTATAGGCGATAAAGGAGGAAAAGTACCCAGAAGAGGGAATAGTACCATTACGTTCGTAATATTAAGAAGGCACCCAAATGAATGGCTAGAAAGTTTTAAATCAAACGGTTAAGAAGAGTCTAATGCCAAAAGAGCCTTGGCACTATAGTGCACGATAGCCTATCCCTATATATATATATATAGAGAGAGAGAGAGAGAGAGGGGCTAGGGTGCTCCATGGAGCACCAAACCCCTAATGCTCCACACCGTATCTCCAATTTAAAAATTTCAACGATCGATCTGAACCGTTGAACATGATCTACATATTGAAATCTACTTGGAGATTGAATTTTACATTTTTTTTGAATTTTTTGCTATTTTTTAGAGAGATAGGAAAATTGCAACTTTTGTTGGTCAAGAAACCGTTTGATTAGCAACTTTTCTACCTCTTTAATAAAATAGCAAAAAAATTCAAAAAAAATGTAAAATTTAATCTCCAAGTAGATTTCAATATGTAGATCATGTTCAACGGTTCGGATCGATCGTTGGAATTTTCAAATTGGATATAACGAATCTGAAGCACGAGCAATTTGGTGCTCCATGGAGCACCCTAGCCTTTCTCTCTCTCTCTCTCTCTATATATATATATAGGGCGTAGAAAAAAAATTGGTTGTCACCGACCGATGGGGGGCTGACACAGGCCTGCAGAGGGGCACATCGGCCGGTGTGGGTTGGCATCGGACGATGGGAGGGTTGGCACTGTCCGGTGTGGGATCACACTGGCCTGCAGAGTGTCACATCGTCCGGTGGGAAGGTTGTGAAGGTTTGGCAAGGCTCAACACCGACCGGTGGGGCACGACACCGGTTGGTATGGCTTGGCTCTAGCATATAGGGGCCTGTACCGGCTAATAAGTCTTGGTACCGCGCAGTGTGAGGCTTGGTACCGGTCAGTAGAGCCTAGTTTAGTCCCGTAACGGCCTGTAAAGTCCTGAATAATCTTATAACGGCCTGTAAAGCTCATATTAGTTCCATAACGGCCTGTAAAGTCTAGTTTGGTACTGTAACGGCCAATATAGCCTAGTTTTATCCCATAAAGGCTAGTTTGGTCCAAGAAAGGCCGATAAAGCCTGGGTCTCAAAACAACATGTAAAGCTTGATTTGACACGTATCTTAATCCAACTCATTGAATGTGTACATAATGGACATATACAGTTTATAAATGTGCATATATATTCTGCACAGGTGCAAATGTACATATATGTTTCTTAAAGGCACCAATTATGCAGGTGTGTTCTGTTTAGGTGCCAAATATACATATGTGTGGTCTTTAAGGGCACCAAGTGTACAGATGCTGATGAAGTGTTGTATTTATCATTAAATAAAGAATATACACTATCTAGAGGTTGTATATATATGCATTTGATCAGAATACAGGGGTTAAGTCAGAGATAGAAAATTATAAGTAAAAATCACAAATAGTGATTACTCTGATAACACAGTTATGGAGTTTAGTATTTGTACTGTGAATCGGACTGAAATCTCCAATGTGGCTGAGTTGACATTCAAACCGAGCTCACGATAAAGGTAGGTGTCGAGAGTCTGAAGACAAATCTCTCAGATCAGATCTGAGACTAGGAGGATCGTGAGAACAGATCGAAGTGACGACAGGTCGAGATCAGATGTCGAAGACGACGTGTTGTCCGTGCTTGATGATGCGAGGCTGTCGGACGAGGCTGAATCAGGTGTGTGATCGAACAAATCCAGTGTGGTGCAGACCAGATTGTAGAGGCTGGTACAGGTTAATCGATATTGATCAGGATATAGATCGGGTGCTGATTCAGATCAGGATAAACACAGAGGGGTACTAATAGAGATCAGGATACTGATATGAGCGAAACTGATACAGTACTGATTAATAATAATATTACTATATCAGATGGGATGAATGACTTTGATAGGGACTGATACGGATCAATGCGACAGTCAGGCTGCTGTAACACCATGTTAGATCAGCATCATTGGGCTAGAGGACTTCAGTTACCAGCTGGTACAGATCAGGGTGATTATGTGACAGCAAAAGGGGATATACCAGATGATCATACCAGCTGGTACAGCAGAATGGTTATGATTAGTGTTTAGGAACCAGGGGTTTAGTCCATTTTCGTTTTGGGTTTAGATTTATGTTTAGAACGTTTGTGTGGAGATATTTTGTGATGATATTGGATGTTGATAGGGTTAGATAGGATAGTGAATTTGGATTGTCATAATGGTGTCTTTGAGTTTGTAAATTTCGTTTTTGTTAAGAAAATGAAATGATGGACACTCCCCACTTATTTCAAAAAGAAAATAGTTACCTACCTGCTTGGTGGAAACAAAAAATTAGGAGAATTAATTAACATATTTATGCCACTTAATCATTCCAAAAAATTTCTCGTTCTGTTTTCATATTTATACAAAATACAAACATAATTAATTGACCAAATAGCGAAGAAGGAAAACAACAAAGACCTAATTTTTGTTGAATGAGTCTGCCAAAACAAAAATCTCTCAAGTCCACCACATGCAGTTTGAAAACTAGAAATAAATCCTTCAATCTAGTTTGCGCTCTCAGTTTCTCACCACAATTAATCTCTCCCTTACCCTTTCTTGCCTGTCAGTGAAAACAAATTAGAAAACCACTGGCAATATACAACATATACAAAATAACTAGTAATCAAAACCAAAACAGTTGATTATTGTGTAGTTCAAGGGAGGTCCCATGCTTCATGTCATTTGGATCGATGGCATATACAGGGGATGGCTTGGTTGTTTTGCTTTCGCCATATCTTGCCAGCATAAGGCTATGTCATGCGCTATCCTTGTTGCATCCATTGACGCACCCAACAAACCCTTTTTTGTGAACCCAACTGAATATAGACCATGGTTTCCTTTCCATCCGTTCGGAAATGGCCTTCTTGGATAACCATCTTTCTCGGAGAAGAGCTCTGTTTCCTGTCATATATATTATAGATGATTATTATTAGATTATATATTATGTTTTTTAACGTAAGATTATATTTTATGTTGACTGAATATACTTCAGTCGGTCTTAAAACTCATGATATCTTAGAATTCCTTCTATTGAATTATACTTTAGTGTCTTCTTTCTTCTCCTAAATAAAATTTCCATCCTTTCCTCATTGTGCTTATTATGTTATGCCTTTATTTGACAACAATTTTGGATTAAATTGGTGTTGTTATTTTTATCCTACAGTGTCAAACTATATACAACTATAAAGAGCTAATATTATTATTTAATTGACCAAGAAAGATTGCTTGTTTTCTACGGCTGCATACATAAAATATATGTACAATCGGAAGAACTGCTTTTAGTTTAGTGATTAAGAGCAATAACCTCAAAGTGAAGGTCATGTGTTCGATGCTCGGGTGTGAGAATTTTATGTCATTTAAATTTGAATAGCTTTAACTCTCATCTTTATCCTAAAAAACATATATTTAAATTTGAGTAGCTGACTTTCATCTTTATCTAAAAAAAAATATATGCATAATGGGACAGTATTTTAAAGAAGGAATATATGCTATAAATTTGAATGTTGAGCATCATAATAAGCAGTATTGTCCTTATCCTTAGTTATCTTTTATCATATGTGATTGTAAATTATGACATGAATATACCTTAAGCCAAGAAGGCACATTACTCCTGTAGCCAGTGGCCAACACAACTGCATCAAACTCTTCTATCTGACCATCGATGAACTCTGCACCACTCTTAGTAAAGCTTTTTATTGCTGGAAAAACCTATGAAACATTAGAAGTTCATGAAGTCATTAGTATAATGCAAAATACATGTAATGCAACCAATTTTCTATATGCCGTGATATGTACTTGTTGAGTTGTATGTCAATTACCTTAACATCTCCTGATTTTATTTTCTTCAAGGTACCAACATCCAGTACCGGGCTCTTGCCTGAGACTGACTTGAGCTCCATTGGACCCAAATGAGGCCGCTCAAGCCCAAATTGTGTTGTATCACCTAACATGAGCCGTGCTATTACAAGAAGAAAACGATCGACAGTTTGTATCGGCAGCCACTTTAGGAGCCACATGGAGAGGCCAAAAGTTGAGCTCCAAAACATTTCTCTAGGCAATATGTGCACCTGCAGAGATTACAAATTTGATCAAATTAAAGATACAAGTATAAAAAAATACCAAAGATGAGTAATGATGAGTTGTAGAGGGATATGGGTTTTTTGGGGTAGGGCCCATATATACACTAAACCTTGCTTTATAGCATATAACCTTGTAACTTTGTAAGGCACTTGGTAGTAGTACGAATGCAACTTTGTTTTGAGATCCAAACATTGGTGCAGCCTCCACATAATATAACATAACATAAAAGAAGTGATTATGAGTTATCATTTATAAACCTATATCTCCTCTCTAATTACTCCTATTGCTGCATGATACAATTTCTCAATTACTTTTCTAGAGCATTCATAATTAAGTGCAATACTACACCAAATGAATTTATATACCTGGTATGCAAACTATCTAAATGAAAATAATTGTATCAACTCACATCTTCTACAATTTCCAAGAACTAATTACTTTATAACCCAAAATGCAAATTGCAGATACATGCATATATACTTGTGAACTTCTTACTTCAGATTAAAGGTTCATAGTGCATGTATGGAGCCATCATATATATATATAGTTGTCTGTTTGTGTACTCTATTGTGTGGAAAACAAGTTCCAAGAGGCAAGATATAATGGTGCTGGGACCAAATTAAGCAGTTAGTTTTCTTGCTAAATGTTGGTGTTTCAAATGACAATTTTTTGCGTCTGTTGATTTGGGGATTGCGACACTTTGATCTCGGTGCAATATCTCGCGTGCTATTTTGCTCAGCTTTTGATTCAAATAACACATAAAAAATAATAAAAAAGAAAATGCATATTCCCAAGAAAAAGAAAGAAGATTCGCACAGACAACGACTTCCAATGGAGAACCATCCCTCTTTCTTCGCATGCTTTGGTCATGTCTATTTTAATTCCATTGAAATTTTCAATTTATGGACAGTCATAAAAAGAACTCAAGCACAAACAAAGGATGTGAACTTGCACGTGAGTGTATGCTGTATATTGTATGTTGTATGGTGTATACCCTATGATTTGTCACCAAGTCAAGATAGAATATACAATTCAGAAATAGTGAAAAGAGAACTTGAGCGCACTATATAAAGAGTTAATATGTATCTAGGCTATGATTAAAAAAAATGCTATTACTATAGTACACAAATAAGTTCCATCCATATGTTGTTGCACCAAACTTCATGTACTTCTTTATAACATATTAACATGGCTAAGATTTCAATCATTATAAACTCCAATTTATAGTTTATGTCGTTGGAGAAAGCCTCATAAATTTAGTCCAGTTATGATAGAATACAATCTTTTCATTTGATAATAACAAGTTCATTGAACCAAAACTATATTAATACTTTCCTTTTCAAATGTAACTATATATCTAGTACATATATTATTTTGCCCCTGTTTAGTGCTTTCATGAAATATGTAGAGAGGTAATCATATAAAAATAATATTTCAGGTGGAAATTAATCATCTATGATATCATATATGTAATTAAACTTCTACCACAATAACATATATAAAATATTATAAGGATCAGAACAAATAAATGCATGGTTCGAACGTACCGCTTCTCTAACAACAATTGAAGGCATGGCACCGTGATTGCAGAGATCTAAGCACACCTCCATACCAGAGTTACCACAACCCACAACAAGAACCCTTTTGCCTTGGTACATATCACCACTTCGGTATGCACTGGTATGTACCACCTTCCCCTTATATGATTCCAATCCCTCTATCTCTGGTAGCACTGCCTCTGCATTTTCTCCTGTTGCCACCACCAGCCACCTACACAGATACTCCCTTCCTTCCTCTGTTTTCACTCTCCACATGTCATCTACATATTCAGCGGAAACCACAGTCTGGTTGAACACTGGCTTTATGTCATACCGTTTCACATATGCTTCTAAGTATGCTATGAATTGTTGTTTGGTTGGATACGTCGGAAAGCCTGGAGGGTACGACATCATAGGCAACTCACAAAACTTTTTAGGCAAATGGAGGTGAAGGCGGTCATATGTTTTGAGCTGCCACAGAGAGGCGATGCAGTGAGAGCGCTCGAGAATTAGGCTTGGTATTCCTTTTTCTTTCAAGCATGCAGCCACAGCAAGCCCTGAGGGCCCCCCTCCAATTATCACCGGCCCCTCTACAACGATGCATTTGTTCGGTTTCGACAAGTGAAAAGTTTGGTATAAAGGGTCATGTACACGCTTCCCTTCGGTTTCAGTCCAAACTGCCATAATTGGTAGCAATATATAGAGGAAAAACAAAGAATAGAGAGGGATATATAAGGGAGACAGATTGGGGGGAACTAGTTATTTGGATAAGTAGAGGAAGGCAAGCTTTTTAGAAAAGGGTTTCGGTGTAAGAAAGAGAAGGGAAGGAGCCTATACCTCTCCGAGGAAAGAAGTGCAGTTAGCTGGAGGAAACGGTAGGAGAGGAGCGAAAGAGAAATGAGAGATGTAAGAATATGAGGAGCGTTATATATAAATTTTTCACAGGCATTATTTATTGAATAAATATACAATATGGGATACAATTCATACAATCCTTGTGCGTGCTTGTGAATTTGTGCCCCTTATATTACAGTGAATCCTGGACGTCCGTTTGGAATTTGGTTTCTTGGCATTATTCCTTGAATTCATGACACCTTTCAAGTTAATTATTCTCTCTTGTTCACTGTATCTGATGGTGATTCCTAGCTTTAACTGAGTTGTTGCTGTTCTGAAGTGTGATAGTCGGAATATGGAGGCAACAATATGCAAACTGTACAAAGCTTCCAAATTTTTGTGAAATCTATATATTGTTGTTAGGATATTATATTGTTTGGCAATTTATTTTAGGTACAAGAATTAATTAGGGTTCGCCGAAACGGGAAATGGTAATGGCCTCAAATAATCATTGCAAAGATAAGGATGTGTTTTCTTATTGAGAATATCTGCTTTGGTTTAAAGCACAACGTTGTTAGCTATAGCTTTCGATCACGTATGATTTCATGATTCCGACATATATAATATCTATATATAATTCATGTATTTCTTTAGAGTGAGTTACAAATCTGATATCGAAATATTAATTGTATGTTGACCAAATTGTATATCATGCATCGTTGTTAATTATCTTTTTCAGGCTGTGCATGGTGTCACCTCTCTCCACTGCGTATAATTAAGCGGTTAATTAGGTCTAACTTAATTCGTACAAGTTTATAACTTAGCTCTGTTTTAATTTTTAAAATGTTTCTTTAATACATGACCTGACCTGACCTCAGATACACATCATCAGTGTATTCAATTCATGTATCAATCACAATTGGGAATAGCAGTGAAGCGAAGAGTTGATGTTGAAATTTCAAGATGACTAAATTACAAATTTTATATATATAGACCAAGTATTATTTGTATGTGTGTGACATGTTAATAAAAAAAAAAGGTCCCCACTTACAATAGAGGAGTTCTAATTGTCTGGCTGGGGAGATCTTGAGAGTTCACAGCATTAATTGCTACATGACAGCCTTAGCCCCAGACGCTAGAAGAGTGCAATTCAGATAATAAAAATAAAATAGTGTTCAACCAGTGTTTTCTTAAGGAAAGTAGGCTTAGGCTACTTAAAATTTTCATTAAAAAAATAGTGTTCAACCAGTGTTATTTTGAAAGAATGGAATATAATGATATTCTTAAATATCCAGAAGAGCGAAAATTTTATTCGACAATTGTTAGTTGAAATAATAAAAATGTCAATAATTATGTTGTAACAATGGTTATAAATTTATAATAATAATAATGATGCATGGTGATATCATGATGATAAGAACAACAACATTATTAAGACACTTCAAACGGCCTCTCTAATAGTCAGATTTCGTGGAACCGGTCTGTCAAGATTATTAAGACAAGAATAAAATAATTTTGGGGTTTTTATAGCAAGACCCAAATAAATAAAACAATAACATTACTGATTTCTTTAGAAATAAGGTTGAAATTTGTTAATGAAAATCTTCTCACGTCGTTTCAATTATTTTTCACTTCGTTTTTAATTTTCTTCAACTCTTCACTACCTTGTTGTTCTAGGAACGTCGTGGACAATCTTCTTCAATTCTTCACTTTGTTTTTCAATTATTGTGATTTCTTTAAAGATTGTTGTTAGTTTTGTTTTAAATAGAAATATGTAGTAGTTTTAATATACTACCTTTAAATTTGGGGTATTAATTAAATTTTATAGGCTACTAGGCTTACAGGGATCATGTTCTTCTACCGCGCGGTAAAGCACAGTACCGCGTCTCGACCGTCAGATGAACAATCATGAGGAATTTTAGATTTGGAACATGAATCACGAAGAAATCAAACGATTTCGAATGCATGTAGCGCGGTGTCGCGCGTCAGACGATCTCATTCCGGCTTACAGTGGGGCAATCCTGTGACATTCTATATATGTGGCAACACGCTTGCTTCTTGGTGAAAATGACGGTGCAGCATAGTAAAACCTGTAATTTAAAACTGTTTAGCTACATAACAGTGTGAGCTACTTTTTCTTAAAAGATGAACTGTTCAATTAATTAACAAAAAAGTTAACAAAAAAACATCATAACCTATACTTGATAGTAACAAAGTGTAACCAATAAGGTGAGCCGACATAGATACACCAGTTGTTATGCCATATTTAATTCGGCGTTGTAAACCACCTCTGAAGGAAATGTATTTAAATTTTTTTAAAAGATATCAAACGAATAAAGAAATAAGAAATACTTGTTGTGAGATCAAGAGTGGCCGCTAGTGGGCCGGGCCTGGTTTTCTAAACGATGAATTAGAAAATATGGGAGTCTTTAATATTTGTTGCAACTAGATGTTACACTAGGCGTGCAAACACGCTCCGTGCATATACATGCGACAGAAAAAATCATTACCATGTGTCGAGTAGCGGAGGGAGTACGGAGGCAGCAGAAAAAATCAACGAAAAAAGAAAATGGGCACTGTTGCGAATGAGAAACGAAGAAGCGGTGGCACTGTCTTCTTTACTGGAAGACGAAATACAGAGGACACGCGTCAACCATCCGAACAAACACACAGTGAGCGGTAGAAGAAATCGGCAAAAAAGTTCCGCACTGTTGCGAACGGACAGTACAACGCGTCAACCATACGAAGAAACACGCAGACAACGGTAGAAGAAATCGCGAAAAAAAATCTGCGCAAAAAAATTCTGCGAAAAAAATGAAATGACACTGTTCATTCAGATGTTAGATAATGATATAGTTTAATTTGCAGTGGCATTAGTAAGATATCTTATTATTGATGGATAGCATAAATATTGGAATAATAATATATAATAAATTCAAACATTCGAAAGCTGGCCGAGTGTTCGGCTGACAAAAGAGTATTATTTTGGAAGGGTGATATTTTCTAATTAGTATTCGAAAATTTTAAAATATCATTTTAATTAAAATGGGTAAACATTGAAAATATAATTGTAATTATAAAGTTGAAATTATAGGTGTTATTTATTTCTTCAATGTCACATTTAACAAGTTAAAACAGTTAAATTTGTTAAGCCTTTATTCAAACAATTAAATTTTTAATGGTTTTATGATACATGACCAATTTAATTCCCTCAAATTCAACACATTTTCTATCTATATAATTGTTAAATGATCAGTAATCTTATTTTTTCAATTTTTATCAAATAGATGTACATAAATTTTTATTGCATATTAAAATCTTAAATATATGTTCAAATAGTGCAACCACTAAATATTAATTTGTATTGAATAAAAAATAGAAATAAAATACACATTTCCAAAACGGGGCCCGCAACAGGAGGTCGATGTGAATAGAAATGCATATTTCGGCGAATGTTAGGAAACTTCCCATTGATGAATCTGGTAGCTTCAATCAATCTTTCTTTTCTAAAGATTGCTATCTAGAAGACCTCAATTGTATTATATTAATTAAAGGGGCTTTTTTGCAAGCTTATGTTGTGTGAAGAGCATCAGCGATGACGTCACTAATTAAAAACTAGTTCTATGTTACGAACATGCAATTCGTACTGTTATATTTGTTCGGTCCCACACAATAGCAATTGGTATTAGAAAAGAAACAACAAAATAATGAGTATATAGGATTAAGTCATGAGGCAGCATAAAAAGAATTAATTTTTTGTGAGGTAAGTAGGTTTTGCCTATTTAGGATTTTCATTAATATAGAAGAAAGAAAAAATAATTACAGTGTTTGTTATTAGTTAGCAGTTAACTTTTTCCTCTATCTCTAGCTTATATTATAGTGAATTTGTTCTACTATCTATTCTTATTTGATGTTCCATGTTCTAGTAGTGTTCGCTTCATAAGCGTGCATTGGCAGGAATCTCCGTGAGTAATAGTTGTATCGGCCTTGTTTGCGTGGAGAAGATTTTGCGATTTCTTTCTTTTCAGATGCTCCACACTGCCGCCATCAGCCTTATGTTCCGTCCATCGGGTTGATCTCTTTGGCTCTATGTCCTTCATATTGCTTGGAGAGTACTATTCGAGTGGACGGTTATTTGCGGTAGGAGGGCGCTCCATATTTGTCTTGAATACCGACAAGAGAAGAGTAGATGTGTTGTCGATTCCTGTAATTGGTCATTGCAAAGTGTACATTCTTCTGTAGGAATGGCACCTCTTTGAAATAGAATATCGTGCGTTGGTATTTTACCATGTAGCACAATCCATATGAATATTTTAACTTTTAATGACGTCTTGGCTTTCCATAGTTGTGATGCCATGTCAAAGTTGACTCCCGGATTGCTGAGGAATGCATATGTACTTTTGCAAGTATATATGTCATTTGTTGTCCATCTCCATGTCAATGATCCATCTTCTTGTGTGAGAGTTGATACTTGTAGTATATTGCTGAGTGAGAGAATTTCATTGAGGAAGAAAGATGGAAAGGTATGTATATTTTTTTCCTCGAGTTGTGTTTTCATAGATATTGTAATGCTTTGAAATAAAAATGTTGAGAAGCGAGTTGTTTTCTGCATATATTTTTCATAGCCATTTCATTAGTAATGATATGTTGAGCATTCGTAGATCTATTACCCCCAAGCCTCCGTTAGTTTTCGATAGGCATATAGTTTTCCATGCTACCAAGTATTCTCCTCTGGATGTTGTATCTTCTCCTTTCTAAAAAAATCGCATTTTGATTTGTTCCAAGTGGCGTAGCAACTATGCAGGTAGTTTGAAAACTTGCATGAAATGCGGTGGTAGTGCATTCATGACTGATTTTACGAGGGTGAGTCTTCCCCCTTTTGTGAGATGTTAGATACTTCTTCAAAAAAAAAAAAAAGAATTAGATCTATATAATACAAAAGAGTTTCACGAACTAATTTCTCTTCCCCAACATGCATCTGCTATTATCTACCATACAAAGACAGTTGCTAGGATGGGGCCAAAGGGGTAACTATATCCCCTTGACATTTTCTGAAGTGGACATAATATTTGATGACAAATTATGATTTGAAAATATAATAAGTATCAATTGAAGGCAATAAATGTAATATGCACCTCTGAAATTGTCCATTCAACTAAAAGAATGAAAAAAAAAAAAGGGTTAATATTGAAAATTGATCTTGGAAAGGCTTATGATAGGTTTAATTGAAAATTTCTGTTAGATATGTTATATCATAGGGGCTTTCATCCTAAATGGTTAAATTGGATTAAAAATTTATTAATAGGAGGGGAGGTGTGTGTTAATATAAATGAAGTATTGTCTTCTTACTTTGAATCTAGGAGAGGTTAAAACAAGGAGACCTCTTGTCTTCCATTTTGTTTAACCTTGTTGTAATTGCACTTAATGTAATGATGACAAAAGCTAGAGACAATAGGATGATTAAGGCACTTGGACCCGTGCTAGAAGAGGGATTTCAGATAACAAATCTCCAATATGTGAACGATATCATCCTCTTCTGCCAAGCTGATGACAAGATGATGTTAACAATTAAATGAATATTCATTGTTTATGAAGCTTTTACTGATATGAAAGTTAATTTTAATAAGTTTTGAGTTTTTTTACTAAAAACTCAATGTTTAAATTAAAAAAATGGTTTGAGTTTTTATTCACTATGCTATTTTGCTTCAGGTATGAAGTAAAACTTAAAATGTCCTTCAGGTAACAATTTACCCAAACGCATAAAAACCTGAAATTACCCAACATAAACGAATCAACTTGCTGGTTAATTTGCTGCACGCCGCGCCACTTTATTTTTTATTTGATGACCTGTAGTATTAGTTAAATCTTAATTAATTACATGTTGGATGCAAGTATGCAACGTACCCTAATATGATTAGATTTTCGTGGGAAGGTAGGCTTTCCAATGATGTAATTAGTGGCGTTGCTTTGCGGTAGTAATTAATAGACTATAGGCTAATGGCCTTTTTTTTTTCTATGAATTTATGTTTGGCACAAAGTGTGGCACCCATGCTCCATAATTGTAAATTGTACTTCCAAGTTCCAAGCCAGCTCCAAGGCACTTTGACAGTGATTATATGCTAGCCTAACATTATTAGCTAATAGGTCTTAGCTATATAGGCTTATGTTTAATTTTACCATAATGGTTTATGCAAAGTGAGCTGGTATATCGATTCCTTCATCGATCTCTTTATCATTCTCAACAGGATGGGTTCATAGTTTAGTTTGCATGTTATTTTTGTATTATACATGTTGTTTTTGTTATATGCATATAATTGACTGGACGCTCGACTGAAAACGAAGGTTGCTACGCTCAACGATGCGGACTTGACGAATTCATTTGCATTTATTTTGAAAATTGTTCTAGTAATGATATATGTTATTTTGGTTATTATGCATATTCTGATTGTTATTTTACATAAAATTAACATGCAAAATAATATGAATAACATGCATAATAACAAATTTATCTAACACGCATAATATAAATCTTAAGTAGAACAAAAAAACATAATAAACTTAATATGAATAATATAAATCATAAGTATTTGAACTGTTATGCATATTATTAGATGCACAATAACATGCATAATAACGGAAACAACATGCATAATAAGTAAAACATTTTTTCGTCGGAGCTCAAGTGCTCAACTATACACGTCCAATGCATATCGATGATGAGATCGATGCGAAAATCTGCTAAACATTTTCCTTATGCAAAAGAACATGCTATATTATTCATAATAAAAGTCTGTAGAGCTATATCAAAACAGAGGATTGTTAGGTACAACTTACTTTTATACTCTTTAAGGAATCATTACAGAGAAATACAATGATGGGAAAGTTAGCACGTAGCTTAGGATCTACTGGAGATGCAATCCAATTTTAATTCCCCTAAACAAAGGAATGTTAAAAGGCTATGTTTAGATGCTTATGTGGCGTTAATATATACTTGAAGTGTGTACTGCCCATTATTAGTTTCAATGAAATATTTAAAGCCTACTAAGTCATAGTTAGGAAATCAACTTAGTTGTGGAGTTATCTGTGCAGCGATTATCCATTTATAGTGAAAACCTTGCTAATTATCAACATGGCATATTTGGCATTTTGGAGATAGAAATATTATAAGACTGGGTCAATAATTAAATTTTGAAAAGCAAAGATCCTAAAACAGAATTTCAGATTTTATGTTTTAATTGTAGCATTACTGGAAACATTAAGTAACTTTTATATATATTTTGGAGGTTAAATTGCCTTCAAAAAGTTTTGCAGATTAAATTGTTTGTTTGTTTATTTATTTATATTATTTTGAGAAAAACAACGTCGAAATTTATTCATCACGTCGACATTTCATGCAATTCGAATAATAACAGAATTTCATTTGGTATATTTACAAACCAATACACATCATCAATTACCTATAAGGCATGTTTAGCACAATGATGTGCATAAACATTGACCTCACATGATACAAAAGAAAGCTCAAAATTAGAAAAAAAAAATGACTAATTTCACCAATGTCTCTGATCACTGCACCAATAGGTGACCAGAAATCCAGAATCCATAATCTGAAAACATCAACAGCGAGCTAATTTAAATTTGGCTTTTGAATCTATTGAATTAAATTAATAGTGGGTCATTTAAATTAATAGTGGGAACCCAATTCAATTAATCATTGTTTGTCAAATATAAAAAATTTCCAAGCATCCGATCTCAATCACACATATAACAAAAACTACAAAGGAAGAAAATGTTTTGCTCTCTCTGACCATCTCTTTCCATACAGGCGAATGGTGACAAACTGACAATAGATGTGTAGAAATTTATCTCTAGCTAGTACACACGCCATGCTCCCTTCGCAAAAAGATTCCGTTTTCGATGAAATAACTTTTTAAGATGAAGTAGTAATTTAATGATTAACATAACTTCGAAATTTACAAACACAAATTTTATTATGTGAATCATTAAATGAGTATTTTACACTACAAGATACTCTATCGGATGTAAATTTTCACAAAAGACCCACAAATTTCACTATTTTTCAATTCTCACCTCTAAGCTACATATAAAGCCCAATTTTAATTGGGATTTTTTCAGCGGATTAAATTTGGGAAAAGAATAAAATTAATGAGCATGAGTGGAACATCGATCCCAAGAATCAATCATGATACACGCGCGACTACTAAATTCTTCTTCCAAACTGCTGTATTTTTTTCAAATGAGAACTGTTGCATCATTTTCTTGTCAATACCCATAACATTGCTGAAAATAAACTTAATTATTGATTTGGTCAACCGAGAAAAGGATGCTTTTTACATAGCTTCTATATTGTCATTTCTGGGGTCCTAATTTTAAGACTTTTTATAGTTATATTGATATTTTGGTTTTGAAACATTCTTATTTGGAATATGTGGGTCTGAAGAGTTAATGTATAGTTTGATGAGTATTTCAAAATTGAATAGCCACCATGAGCCATTTTGCATACTCTAAGTACGCAACAAGTCAATTTCTATATAATTAATAGCTTCATATGCAAGTTGAAAGCATGATGCACTTGCAACAAAATAAAGCAAAACGTTAAACCGAAATAATAAATACAACAAAATGTTTATAAAAACTTGTACATTACAAGTATCAAAATAAAGCAAAACATTAATAGTTTCATATGCAAGTTGAAAGCATGATGCAAGTTGAAAGGATGAATCAAAATGATATCTCTCAAGAAAAATTAGAGAACACAAATGGCACCACCAGTGATGAACTAAGCACAAATCACTTTGTTTGCACAGAATAAAATAGTTCACTATACAAAAATTAACATGAAACTCCCAAAAGTAAATATTGCCAAAAGTAAATGTAGATCAATTCGTCAAAAATTAAGGAAACTAAAATCAAAGCTAATGATTAATTGCAATTAATTTGTCAAAAGTAAAGGTAGATCAATTTGTCAAAAGTAAATATTATTTTGAATATGTGGACTAGATACTATATAGTCTATACTTCAATCCAAAAAATGTTCAAGACCAAAAAAACTGGCCTGACATGTTATTAAACGATAAAATACAGGAGGAATTGGCTCCATGCCACTCCAAAGTTGTTAAATTAGAAATTTTACACTCTATAATGCACCCTTTGAAATTTGCCATCTCAAACTCCTAAAATTCTGAAATTTGCCACAATTTCTCTTAAAATCTTTTTTTCCTGTTAAAAAAAATACAAAATCATTTTTATGACGAAACTGCCCTTATTCAATTTCAGAACAAAAACAAATCCGAGTTCAGTGGGCACCCAAAATTTCTGAGCCGCATCAGAACTCTCTGAAAATCTCCCCTTTGCCCCACTACTCTGAATTTCTCAGTCGATGTGGGGAAACCGTAGCAAAGTCGAGGAGCACGGAGGAGAGGCGAGGGAACCCTAGCAACCACGAACTTCCTCCATGTATCGTCGCCATACGAATTTCGGGGGCAGTTGTGCTCAATCCTTCTCCAACGCCTCATGCTGATAATTTCGTGTCCATGTTGCGGGTTCTATGTGATGAGACTCGTGAGAGACACTCAATCATTGTGTGGTACCAGTCGAGAACTGATCAGTACCACTTGAAATTGAATTTATGCTGGTGTAATGGTAATGTGGATTGGTTATTTGTTGTTCAGACATTGGGTTGCTTTTGATTTCTAGATACTGGCACGAATTTTGAATGGTACCAGTATAGATACTGGAACGAATGGGTTGCTCTTGCTGTACAAATTTATAAAGTCTCACTGCAATTACTAATGAAATTGACTAATAGATGTCAATAAAGTCTCAGAATTGATTCAAATGGACTAATGAGACTAATCGCCTGCTTGACCTTGTAATGGATGTTCTGACATTAGAAATTGCTGGACCTTGACATGGCAATTTCTAGTGTGCAAATAGATTCAATTTCAGAAACTTATACCAGGTACCAGATAAAGTCTCAGAAACTGCTTGACATTTGAAATTGCTACTTTGGTTTCCAAATGGTTCAAATATGCGCATTTCTGTTGAGAAGCTAATATCCCATCTGGCGACAGCAAATACTTGATTGGGTAGCAGAGAGACGAATTTTGACATAGGGATATTTTGGGGATAAAAACTATTTTTATTATTTTTATTCAAGAAAATAAAAAAAAATCAGATTTGGGGCAAAATTCTCAATATATACAATTTGGAGTGGCAATTTTGAGAGAAGCAAATATAGAGTGGCAAATCTCTAATTTAGTAACTTTAGGGTGGCATGGAGCCAATTTCCCCTAAAATATATTAAGCAGCGTTCCTACCTCTTTTTTTATACCACTCATTGAGATGCAGCAACTCCTGTGACCACTCGTGAAAAAATTATCATTGTTTCTGCACAGAAAAAAATATCAGTGATGCAAACAATTACTGATTAACACAGGCACGGATGCAGTATTTTTGTCAGAATGAGGTAAGATTTAGAATTCTCGACAAAGAAGGACATATTTTGAATCATACATATACTTTTATAATTGTCACTTAAAACTATAATTTTAGAAGTATATTTTTTAAAATTATTCTTAGAATGAGGAACTTTTTTTAATTCTTTTAAATTATAAGCACATTTTTTTTTAAAAACAGAAAAATACATAATATCAAATTTTTTTGATGAAATATCAAAGTTATATTTTGAAAAAAATATTTTTTTTCAGGGTAGATTCGCCCCTGGATTAACAACATATAGTGATTATTGACAACTAAATTGTCTTCTTCACTGTTGTTAAGGCACAATTCCTTAAAAGCTACTGTTAGGCTCAAAGGTAAAAAATATAATGCCGCAAACTCCAATTACGATGGCAAAAAATATAGTGCCACAAACTCAGATGGCAAAAACAGTCGCTGAATTCCACATTTAAAAGAAATGAGATTAAGCTCCTGGTAAAACGAATCGTATATTACAAATAATAGTCAATATATTTGGATTGTGTTGAAAAACTTTGTTTTCTATTAAAGGTAGAAATTATTCTTTTGAATTAAAAAAAAAAGAAAAAGAAAATCAAATCTTTCAAGTATTTCAATTCAAAAGCATGTATTTAAGCTGCCAATCCTCTTTGATTCTCAATTTACTACCTACCTAGGAGCTAACAATTGCAACAAAACAAAATGTTCCAGAGGCCAATTTATTTTTTAATTGGCATTTAAACTTGTATTGAACGGTTAACATTTGACTCAGTCAATGTTGAGAACATGTAAAATTTTAGAACTTTATTATATTATTATATTACTAACAGCCTAACACCAACAACTTTTATTATTAATAACAGTAGTAGTATTAGTTTCATTCAATAGTTTTATGTATATTCCATCTGACTGTACATGATTATTAGTTGAAATAATATGCATAGTACACCCCATAGCGTACTATGCATATAGATATAGGTCAATAAATTGAAATTTAAGTTGCTCAATAAATTCTTCATATGAAAATATTATAGGAAAACAAATTTCGTGATTTTTAGAGCTTTCTTGCTATTTTTGAAATATTTTTTAAAAACAGTCCAGATTTAATACTACAAAAGTGTCATTTCTGGACTGTTTTTAAAAAATAGCAAGAAAGCTCTAAAAATCACGAAATTTTATTTCCTACAAGATTTTGATATGAAGAATTTATTGAGAAACTTAAATATCAATTTAATGACTAAATTAAATACAAATGACCTCATAGTACGTTATGTGGTGTACTATGCATATTATTTTAGCCATGCTCTTATTAGTTTCATCACAATTTGGGTCATATGACCTCATATTACTAGCTACATTGAAGATACACTATAGCCAATTCTTATCAATTAATTAATGGAATTCATTTTTGTTTTGTTTTTTTTTTAATGGAATTCATAGTTCAGATTATTAATAATATTCGTTTATATTTAACTGAACAATGGTGCATGATTTATTTGTTTGGGTTGCATTCTGAGCTTAATTCAAAATTATGGCCTATGGTCCCAGAAAGCTGCACCTAAATTGGATAAACGCATATTAAGCTAACCACCTCCATTAATTTTTCTCAGAATAAAACTCTGGACCAATAGTGAAATAGTTAGCAAAACATTAAACCACATAAACTGAATGTACTTAATAAAGAAGATGCATAATTAAACAATCTAATTTACTTCTAAAAAAGATATCCTCAAGTAAAAAACAACCCAACAATTAAGAATACCCTCAATTACTTAATAAAATAAACTGACAAATATCCAAGCCAGATTAAGGAGAGGATATATGCCATATAGCAAACAAAATGCCAAGCAAATGCAGCACAAATGAAGCTGCGCCAAACATCAGTTATAAAATATGCAAATTGTTTCTGACAATAAATTAAAATCACAGAATAAAAGACTGTAAATATAGGAACTCAAACACTTTCATATTTCTTTCCTTTCTTTGTTTTATTTCTTTCTTTTCTTTGCCAATAAAAGACTTTAAATATAAACAATAATTAGGCTAAGTCTAATTTCCTTCACAGAAAAAAAAAAATAATCACAGAACAAGAAGTACTATTCTAAGTTAGTCCTTTCTACCCCTCTTCCATCCTTTATTATTCCCTTCTTTTATAAACTCCTCCCCAGATTACTTCTCTGTCAGACTTCTTTCTGTACTAGAGAAATCTAAAACTATACTGTTATTTTCAACTAGAAAAGCAAACTGAGACTCACAACATATGTTCCACAGTTCCACTTCCACACATAATTATTATCCAAATAATGGCATGACCAGACGGGTCGAAGCCAAAAAAGGAACACTAAATGTCCTTGACTGAAGCACACTTACAGCATGCACATAGCACAAACAGCAAGATGGCATCTAGTCTGGACTGCTCCTCATGCCAGACTTCTTTTTCATAAGGAAACCTCATGGCCCCTAAGCATGACAGAAAGTTCATTATGTCGATAGCGACTATAGACGGCTAATATGACCCAGCAAGACGGTCCCAAGTGCCAGACTCTGAATTTTTCGTCGAAGAAGCCTCTTTGGCCCCAGGCACGCAGCAGGGGCATGGAGAAGGGGCCGCACAATTTGTCCAGTGGATCCATGTAGTACCAGACCCTTCCATCTTCCCCAGGCAGCTGAGGACCCAGAATCTGCCGAGTCAGAGACGTCAATGACTTGGTGCGCAACATTTTTGTTATCCTCTGCAAGATAATTATGTGGAGATTTGGTCAATACTTCACAAAAAGATTGCAAAATATGCAACTTTGTTTTACGCTGAACAAGGCCGATTCTGAAAGTCTAGTAGCCGTTCCTTTGAGGCTGAACTTTCAAAACCTGATTTTTTGTTTCCATTTTTTATTTCAATAATAATGCTAATTTCGATTGAATTTTTGTCCTTAAACCGAAAACCATTCTCGTAAACCCCAACTTTACTTATTCAGGGCTTTTCTAAGATTTTGTATATCAGATTTTGTGTTTTACTTATTTTTTTAATTAGTAAGGGTTTCTTACTCGAGATCATATGAAATTTAAAACTTCAAAGTACAATACTTACTGGATAACCTAATTTATTTTAGAACAAGTTATCGTCTTCCCAACAACCATTGCAAATAAAATGGCTAGATCACATATATCATAGAGTTCGTGTACTGACAAATAAATGTTTGGTTATAATTTAGAACTATACATGGCAAACCTTCCCAAAAAATGATCAAAAGACTAAATAAAGCATTTAACCTAGAAAAAAATAAAGAATCTAAGCAAACCAATTGATAACTGAATATGATACAGGGAAATAAACCAATATGGACTCAAATCAACATAATTGAGTCACAGAATCCTAAATCAATTCACATGATCCAAACAATTCGTCTAACTTTGTCTTTCACAAGGTCTATTTCATACAAGTTATTGTAAATTATAAAATAAGTTTTTCCACAAAAAAAAAAAAGCAAAATAGCAGACAGACAGGGAGGTTACTATGTGTTATGGTACTCTCTTCAGACCTCGCCATTCCTCCTAGTGAGATAAAGTGGATTTTTTGGAACAGATTCGGAGCTATACAGAAAAGCCACTTGTTAAGTCGTGTTTTCACATCTACATCAGGCCTCCGGTCTTTTGCTGGTGAGACGAGATCTCTCTTCGGCCTTTGATTTGGGTCTGCCCTATTTGGTGTATACCCAAAAGGCCGACCATTATGACATACTTCTCGCAAGTACGGCAGTAGATCATCCATATGTTCGCGAGTGAAAAGTGGCTTTGAAACCCTCCTTCAATCATGATTTGTGATCTATGATTTTTCTGTAGTTGGAGGAGGGCTGGGTAGACAGAGCCACCTCTACATTAAGCAAAAAATTAAACAAAAAAGATCAGTGCAATGATAAATCATACTGGAGTTTTTTATATTCAATTTACAAAGAGATAGTTAACAATGGCATATGTTCTTTTAATTCTTTACTACTCTTTAATACTTCGACCTTTATTAATTTCCTACCAGCATTTCCATTCTCTCTTCTAGCTATCATCATATTATATGATACCTTTTTCTGAGCAAAAAATAGTAGATATTTATAGAGGGATCTGTATGGGGACAGAAGGGGCTTTCCAGAGGATAGCTGGTTCCTGAGAGGAATTTGACACAGAATGGTCTAAAAATTTGTTGTTTGAGGATGAGGAAAATTGAATCAGACTGAAAATAAAAGGAATATGATATATATATGTGTATATATATATATATATATATATATGTGTATATATATATATATATATATATATATATGTCACAGAGAAATCAAGTCGATTACTTTATTTGAAATCGGAATGGCCAAATTTTTGCTAAAAACATGACCCAACTAGGTGACAAGACAAATATTTAGCAGCGTTCTTATCTTTATAACTCGGTGATATAACATAAATACCCCACCAGAAAAAGAAATCAAGGCTCTAATAGCATTACATATATGATATAGCAAACATTAAGCAAAGTCCTTACCTTTTTTTTCTAGAACACTCATTCCAATCTGCGGTGCACCAACTTCTTGTTCGACAAGTCATTAAGAAATTACCATTTTTTTGGCTGAACTGAAACAAAGAAAACAGTAGTGAGTCTAGCAACGTAAACAATTACTGATAACATGAAGTGATTATTGAATAGTGAAGTCCCTTCTTCCCTATTATCAAAGGTTCAATTGCTTGTCAACTATTGTTAGACTGAAAGGAAAAAAGAACATAAATACAATTCCGCGAACTCAGATTGCGAGATTGAAACTGTCAGAAAATCGCTGAAGTTCCTTTCAATAAATCATAACTTGAGACTGCCCCTTTCTTTGATTATTAATTCACTACCTATGAGCTATTCCTCTCTAAATACATAGCCTGCTAAATTATGTATTACGTAATACCCAATTGCAAACAATTTGAAAGAACACTAAAATTGTACAAACCTTTTGTCTTTCTTATTGTCGAATCCTTCTATGAGAATACAGAGAACAATATTTCAAATTTTTACCCACCACTTGTTGTTCCTTTTGGTCATTGGAGGAGTATAAATAGTATTTCCTGTATGAAAAACTTCAATCAGAGAGGAGGTCATAGTTGATATCATATATGTGTACTCCACAATTAATGTCCCCACATGTCAGTGGCTTGGCATCAATCAACCCAGAGTATCTAATGCTAGAAATCAATGTGAATCCCTAACGTTTAAAATTGAGATTATGGTGCATTGTATCTTTATATGAGAAATGAGAAATAATAGTAGTGCATGCATTTAATAGAAGCATATCTTTTTGTTAAAGGTTCATTGTATATCTTTGGACAGTAACGAGTTTCTAATTTTTTTTGTATTCTTGTAAAACAAGTCTTTACTAAATCTTTGCCCAAAGAGTCAAGATAAATGCATAGGAATATGGAAACTTTTATTGTAATTTTCTGTATTTGTTATTTTATTGTAATAGAGCTATCTAAAGAAGTAATTATCAACATTCAAAAAATAAAATAATACCCAAGTACCGGCCTATAATACCCCAGTACCGGCCAGGAACTCCTAAATCCTAATAACTTAGTGTCCGCCTTCCCTTTTTTTGTCAATATTGTTTCGTTTTTGTGTCTGAGTTTGTTCTAAGCCCAACTTTTGTTCCAATCCGATACAAGGTTTTCTTTTATCAAGTTTAGCAGGTTCATCAACCATTAGAATCCATTTTCATAATAATTTTCACATGTTTTCAGTTCAAATTCTTAATTGAAACACGTACAATGTCTGACTAACGCATATAACGTTGCAGTAAACTTGATTGCTTCATTTAGGTAATTTTTTGGGGGCATTAGACAAACACCTAAATTTTTCATTAAAAGAAAATGAATATTTACAATGAGCTGAACATAAAAAAAGAAAATGAAAAGAAAAATGGAAAATGGATAATCACAATGAGCTGAAAATGAAATCAAAGAGAAATATTTACACAAATCCTTTCTTATGCTAGTTGCTATGGTGAGGTGGAGCGAGAGGTGATGTTGACTTCGGCAGAGCGATGAGGTCAGCGTAGCTGGTGTGGCGGATTTGGAGCGAGGGGACGTGCGATGAGGTGGGATGTGTGATGTGACGGGATGTGCTATCAGGTGGATCTGGTGTGGCGATGGCGACGGGGACCTGGTGTGAGGATCTGAAGCGAGGGGACGTACGAGGTGGCGGAAGGTGCTATCGGGTGGATCTGGTGCGATCGGCGACGACAGCTAGATCTAAACTAGATCTAAACCAGACACAAATGAAGATTTGGCAGAAATATGATTTGGCAGAAAACAAAGGTCGAACTTATTTTAGAAGATTTGGCAGAAATACGATTCGGGAGAAAACAAAGGGTCGGACTTTTGTGAAGGTTAAGCTTTTCGTAGTCATACTGACCACGGAAGCTCAAGAGTTTACGATAGAGCCTCATTGCAGCCTAAAGAAGTTTAGAGAAAAAGATAAGAATTTTGGAAAAACTTTTAGTTCATATCAATTTATTGAGTACAAGTATTGAGGGCTATTTATAAGCCTTGATTTACAACTGTCATACAATCACAGCCACACATTTGTAACTGAACGCATTTAATGCAAACAGTGAAAAACAACTGTCTAACTAACTAGCTTCAGCTGAAGCTTCTGTGTTTGGTCTTCTCCATTCGAGCAGCTACTGGAACTGTCCAGTTCATCAGATTTCAATGCTTTATCAGCCCCCCCTCAAGCTGGACTGTTTGGGAAACACGTGCAGCTTGTTCCTGAGCAATTGAAACCTCGTTCTTCCCAAGCTTTTCGTGAAGAAGTCGCCAATTTGATCAGCAGAGCAAATAAACTTGACTTGCAGTTGTTTATTTTCGATTTTCTCTCTGACAAAATGATAATCCAGTTCTATATGCTTCGTTCTAGCATGATAGACTGGATTTGAAGCCAGGAAAGTAGCTCCAAGATTGTCACACCATAGAGTAGGAGCTTGAGACATTGGAAAACATAACTCATTAAGAAGAGAAGAGATCCATGTCAACTCATAAGTTGTTACTGCTAGACTCATGTATTCTGCTTCAGTAGAAGACCTAGAAATAGTTGGTTGTTTTTTTGATGACCATGAAATCAGGTTTGGACCTAAATAAACAGCAAAACCAGTTGTGGATCTTCTATCATCCGGGCAACCAGCCCAGTCTGCATCAGAATATGCATGTAAAGCAAGGTCTGAACTAGGTTGAAAGGTGAGTCCATGAGAAATAGTTCCTTTAATATATCTCAAGATCCTTTTGACCATTTGCCAATGATCATCAGTTGGTTCAGACATAAATTGAGATGCTTTATTTACTGCAAAGGTTAAGTCTGGTCTGGTAACTGTTGCATATTGTAATGCACCAACGGTGGACCTATAGAGATGAGGGTCTGAGAGCTTAGAACCACTGAATTTGGAAAGTTGTTGACCAGTTACCATAGGAGTGTGAATAGGTTTAGCATTTTCCATATGTGTTCTCTCTAAAAGAGATTGAAGATAGCTTGTTTGAGAAAGGTGAAGTGAACCATTACCATTTGTCACCTGAACTCCTAAGAAGTAATTGAGGCCTCCAAGGTTTTTCAAGGAAAATTGTTGTTGTAACGCATGTAATAGTGACTGTATAGTTTGAGAAGAGCTTCATGTCACTAAAATGTCATCAACATACACCAGTATGTATGTGATTGATTGAGAATTAACTCTAAAAAATAAAGAGTGATCAGCCTGTGATGATTTGAAACCTTGTGAGAGCAGAAAACTTTTGAGTTTGGAGAACCATGCTCTAGGTGCCTGTTTCAGGCCATAAAGGGCTTTCTTGAGCTTGCACACATGAGAGGGCAAATTTGGATAAGAGAATCCTGGAGGTTGCTCCATATAAATGGTTTCTGAGATGTCTCCATGGAGAAAAGCATTATTGACATCTAATTGCTGAATCTGCCACTTATGAGACAAGGCAATTGAAAGTATGATTCTGATAGTCCCTGGTTTTACAACTGGACTGAAAGTTTCCAAATAATCAACACCCTCTTGTTGATTATATCCTTTGGCTATAAGTCTAGCCTTATACCTTTCTACTGTTCCATCAGATTTTAGCTTCACTTTGAATACCCATTTTGCCCCTATGACATGAGCACCAGGTGGACAGGGTACCAAATCCCATGTTGCATTGTGTGCCAAGGCAGTAAGTTCATTTGCCATGGCTTGTCGCCAAGATGGAACTTTGACTGCTTGAGTATAGCAGGTGGGTTCAATAGGTTTACCAGAAGCAACATAAAGCTGGTGGTTAGGAAATTATTTTGGTTTTCTTGATTTAGTTTTGGTTCTGGTGAGCATGTGATGAGAAGTGGAAGATGAGGCATTATGAAGCGAAGAGTTATTGGGAATATGGGAAGGAGAAGCAGGAAGTGAGTTAGTAGAAGGAGGCACAACATGTGTTTGAGGTTCTGGTTGTGGTTCAGGTGCAGTAGAGGGAGGAACATGTGGAGTAACAGGTTGAGATGGTGAGGTTGCAGCATTCTCTTGTAAAAGGAGTAAAGGTGTGAGAATAGGAGGTGTGGTTGATGTTGATGCAGAAGTAAATGTTTCAGGTTCTGAAAAGGGAAATGATTGTTCATCGAAGGTTACATGCCTGGATATGTACAGTCTGTTGGTTTTCAAATTCAGACAATAATACCCTTTGTGAATGATGGAGTAGCCCAGGAAAACACATTTTTCAGCCCTTGGTTCAAGCTTATGTGCATTATATGGTCTGAGCAATGGGTAGCAAGAACAACCAAGAACATGTAGCATGCTATAGTCTGGTTTCCCTTTAAACAGTTTTTCAAATGGAGATATGTCACCAGTTGGTGCAGAAGGCAACCTATTTATGACATAAACCATGCTCTCAAAGATGTAATCCCAAAATTGAAGTGGAATAGAACCATGACTCATGTTAGCAAGGCCAAGCTCAACCACATGTCTATGTTTTCTTTCAGCTAGGCCGTTCTGTTCAGGAGTATAGGGACATGAAATTTGGAATGTGATTTCAGGAAATTGCTTCATAATTGGTTTAAACTCTGATCCTCCATCACACTGAAACATTTTTATTTTACAATCCAACAAATTTTCAACTTTCTGTTTGAATTGAGCAAAAATATGGGTTACATCAGACTTTGAAGCACAAGTGTACAACCAGCTGAACCTAGAAAACTCATCAGTAAATTGAACATAGTATCTATGACCTTTCTTGGAGAGTACAGGAGCTGGCCCCCACAAGTCTGAATGCACCACTTGAAGAGGTTGAGTGGCTGGAGAAGTTGAAGGTTGAAAGGGAAGCTTATGAGCTTTGGCTTTGTGACAGTCTGAGCAAAAAGAAGAAAAGGAGGAAGTCTTTGAGGTGATGAGATGAGCCTTCTGGAGTTTATCTTGAACAGAAAAAGAGCAGTGAGCAAGCCTATAATGCCATAGATCTGGTGAAGACTGAGCAGCTTGAAAAACTTGTAACTTGTGAAGAGGTTGCAGCTTGTAAAGACCCTTATGAAAGATACCAAGCAGAAGGATCTGCTGAGTTTCCTTGTCCTTAACAAAACAGGAATCAGATAAGAATTCCACACTGACATTATTATCACAAGTCAACTGTGAAACACTCAGTAAGTTCTTTGTCATGTCAGGTACATGTAGTACATTTTGCAATTTAAGTGTTTGAAAGAGGGTTGGTAAGAGAGCTGAGCCTTTGTGAGCAATTTGGAGACCCTTACCATTCCCAATGTGAACTGCCTCAGATCCAGAATATGGATAAGCATTGCTCATTGCATTGAGGTCATTTGTTACATGAGTTGATGCGCCAGAATCAATGTAGTAACTACTGGTGTGGTCTGATGTACCAGTTGGCTCAGCCATGAGAGCTTGATGAGAGGGATTAGAAGAAGAGGAGTCTGAATTGATAGAGGATGGAGATGTATATCGAATGTTAAATCGATGATAGCAGTTGAGAGCACCATGCCCCCATCTAGCACAGATCTGACATTGAATGTCTGAATCTGGAGAGGAGTGGTTGTGACGACCTCTACCTCTGCCCTTTTGATAATTGTTCCTTCCTCGACCTTGTCCTCTACCCCTGCTATTGTACTGAGCTTTGTTACTATTGACATAGTAAGCTGAGTTGTCAGATTTACCTGAATCTGACTGTGTTGTAAGATGAACAACAGAGGTTGTAGAGGATCTGAGGTTAGTGAGGAGACGAGCTTCATGAGCTAGAAGCAGAGAACTAAACTCATTCATGGATGGAACTGAGGCTCTCATGGATAAGGCAGTTACAAAGTTTTCATAGTCAGATCCGAGACCTTGAGCAGCATACATCACAAGTTCTGAATCTGATACATCAGTACCAATGCTTCTCAGTCGATCAGCGAGAATCTGAATCTTGTTGATGAATTCAGCACAAGTTGAACCACCTTTCTTCATCGTTTGCAACTGTAGTTTAAGATCTAAGATTTTCGCCATGGATTGAGATGAATGAAGGTGATTGAGAGCTCTCCATGCCTCAGCTGAACTGTGACATCTTGTAATCTGAGATAAAATCGAAGGCGAGATTGAACTGAACAGCCAAGCTAAGATCAACTGATCTTGTTGAATCCATGATTCATGTTCAGGATTCAGGGAACTCGTGCCATTATCACCTGCGACAGTCGGAGCTGGAGCGGATCTTGATCCATCAAGAAACCCGATAAGTCCATGTCCTCTGAGAACATGATAGATCTGGGATTTCCAGAGAAGGAAATTCTCATTATCGAGCTTCGTATGGATGAGGTGAGAGAATTGAATCGGAGCTATCGTTCTGACTGCGAGGGGAAGAGAATTTGGTGGATTCGCCATTGGCGATGAGCGTTAGCTCTCTAAAGCTCTGATACCATAAAGAAGTTTAGAGAAGAAGATAGAATTTTGGAAAAACTTTTAGTTCATATCAACTTATCTGAGTACAAGTATTGAGGGCTATTTATAAGCCTTGATTTACAACTGTCATACAATCACAGCCACACATTTGTAACCGAACGCATTTAATGCAAACAGTGAAAAACAACTGTATAACTAACTGGCTTCAGCTGAAGCTTCCGTGCTTGGTCTTCTCCATTCGAGCAGCTATTGGAACTGTCCAGTTCATCAGATTTCAATGCTTTATCACAACCGACTCGTAGTTACGTCAAAAAAAACTGACCCTTTTGAGACGATCTGTCGCCATTTGAATTTATTGAACTTGGACGAATAATCAACTCGTCAAAGAGCGTGACTCGATCGAAGAGTTAACACATTTTCTTCCTGACTTAATTAGTTTATAAATACAAAAATTAGTGAACATAACTAATTACAGACTGACTTGAAATTAACTATATTCATACAGTTCTCTTTTCTCTTCCTCTATTTGTAATTTTTTTTATCACGACTCGTCATTCTATGGGAATAACATTCATCAATAATGTTCATATCTCTCTCATTTATTCCTCTCGACCTAATTTTTAAGTGTCAAGATCAAGTAGTGGATTCGGAACCTCTCACATGTTACCATCGTATTTTAACACTTTTATTGACGCATCACCTAGTGTATCAGTGACTCGTTGTACCTGTTGCCATCGTCATACAAATCACATAGAAATTCGAACCCTTTTTTGTTTGAGAAATGACTGTTAACTAGGCGTGCAAACACGCTCCGCGCATATACATGCGATAAAAAAATCATTACCACGCGTCGAGTAGCGGAGGGAGCACGAAGGCAGCAGGAAGAATCAACGAAAAAATTGTACTGTTGCGAATGAGAAACGAAGAAGCAGTGGCACTGACTTCTTTACTGGAAGACGAAATACAGAGAACATGCATCAATCATCCGAAGAAACACATAACGATCGGTAAAAAAAATCGACAAAAATAATTTCGTACTGTTGCGAACAAACAGTACAACGCATCAACTACAAGAAACACAGACAAAAAAAAAATCGCAAAAAAAAAACTGGGTCAGACAAAAAAGAAAAAAAAAAGGCACTGTTCGTGAACAGTCGCGCCATGTCGCAAACCATAGATAGTATAATAACTCTCGAATCTAAAACTGTGAATCCGACTCCAGTCTCGAACTCTCGGCGCCGTGGTTTACCTTACTGCTTTGCTTTTTCCTATTCCGTTAAATCGTGTTTCCGACTTGCTTCGCAAGCCACAATCCGCGCAACAAGAGAAAAACCAACCCTTTGCGTACATCAATAGATTCGTTGAAGAATTGGGTTTAGTAAAACAGAAATGGAGAAGGCGAGCGCTCAGCCAGTGTGCGCGCAAGAGGCGCTGGATCTGCTCAACTGCCTCGCCGAGCCTTCCTACGACCGTGATAAATGCCTCAAATTGCTAGACGCTGTTAGGGCATGCGTTCTCCAAAAGGTCTTTTTTTTTTCTCTTCTTGATTAGGGTTTTTCTCTTTCTCTGTCAAACTAAACACAACTGTAAAAGTTCTTAGATACTGCATTGGTAGAATTGGCAAAAGATCCTTTGTTTAATGACTGTGCTGATTTCAGAGCTCAAAAAAGTTTGGAAGTGCTCACTGTGTAAAAGGAATTAACATAATTTCCATTAGTGAGTGGTTTGGGTTAATAGTAATTGATAGCATTGGTTACAAAAAGGATTTAAACTATTTAGCCTGGTTTCTTTAGTTGACCTAGTCACAGCTAAAATTAGAAAAATGTTTCCAATTGTAATTAAGCTTCTTTGTTAACTTGTTATATTAGCCAAGAAATTAAGATATATGTTGAACTGTGATTTCTGTCTTTTTCAACATTTTAGTATCGATTGATAATGCTATATATATAATTAGCTATTACAATGCTTTATGTAGGTTGAATATTTTCAAATAAAAGCTTGTACGCACCACAACCTCATCTAAAATATATTCCCTTTTTAGTTATATATCTAGAGTGAGGCTATGGTGTTCCGCAAAGCACGTGCTTTGTAATTGTGGACCATTGGATCTTCGAATATCATGTTGGCACGAATCACAAAGCGTGATCCAATGATCCACAATTGCAAAGCACGTGCTTTGCGGAACACCATAGCCTCACTCTATATATCTATATCTATTAAAAATTAATATTATTGCCTCAGCGGAGTTTGAGACTGACCCTTGGTTAGTAAAAGTTGGAAGCTAGTCATACCTCCTCATTTTGTTAATTGCCAGAGAAAACCTTCGTTGCATATTGAAGATGAATGATATGAGTAACCCCTTGACATAATTGAATGATTTGTGCTGAATGTTTAATTCTTAGGTGAAAGAACTATTAGCAATTAATGTAGTTACATTTGAGTTTTGAGCATATATTTTTCTCCTTATTGGGATGAGTGAATCATAAATTAAGCTACAGTATAAAATAGATCCAACTACAATCAGGAGAAAGTTAGACTTAATTAGAAATTGACTAAATGAATGGAAGCATTCTTGGTACATACCACTGCCCAACTGGTTTTCAATTGAATAGGTATAGCAGTGTCATGTAATTAATAAGTGTAAATTGCAACTACTTGTACTTACAATTGTTAGAACTAGCGAGACGGATGTTTTTTTTTTTGCTTCCCTTATGATTTGGAAAAATGAATTGTTTACTTGCCCTTTCCATCTGTTATTTTTCTCTATAGAAGTTCACTCATGTTGTGTGTCTGTTAGTAATTGGATTCTGGTTTCTTCTTCCATGTAGATAAAAGGTTTTATTCTAGTTTATTGACTTCTGTATAGCCAAATCAATTTGAATCCTCGTACTTGCAACATATTGGATGGGGTACTAGTATCCAACTTTTATGACCATTGTTGTTTTTACTTAGTTGATTTAAATGTGTTAAAGCTAATTTTATGTTGCTTACAAAAGTTAACAAACAATATAGCCGGACCCCTTATCATTGAGGAAAAAGTACATAAGAACGGTGCTACTGTCACAGAAGAGAGAGGGAGATTTTGGTTTCTGTATGTTATAATTTTGTGTGTACTTGCAGATTTACAATTTGAAGAAGCTTTCACCATTTTCTATTGCACATTATTAGTCATTTGCAACATTCATAATCTGATAAAGTAACTTCATAGATTTTCCTTTTATTTTGGCAACTAATTTGCAGTATGGATATTTTGTTCTTTTCAAAATCTTTATCGTACATTCATGGTAAATGTTTTCTGTTTCAATTTTTTTCTTCTTTCAAGCAAATTTTACATTTTCTGATTCATGTTTCTTGTTTTGTGAGTAGAAAGTGAAGAAGTTTTCATTGGCTGAGACGGGCCAGACACCTCCAGTCCCAAACAAATAATGAGAATCCCTGAAGCACTCTTTGACTAGCAACAGAATTGTGGATTTCCCTTTCTGTTGAAATATAGGTCAGTAGCACTCTTACACCAGACACAAATGAATAATTTACTGCCAAGTTCCCTTGCTGTTGTAAGTTAGTATCAGTAATAGTTCAGATACAGAATAAATAGTATTTTGTTGGCTCATGCCAAATTTTTGTTAATTTCTGGGGATGAGATTGTTGAGCACTCCATATTTTTAAACACACTTCAATGTTGTGACTAACATAGTAACAGCATTATTATGTGGTTGTTTCATTGTTTGTCTATTTCCGTTAGATCACTTGTGAGCAATGACGTGCACATCTTGTTCTTGTGCTGTTTATGTCTTGTGTTGATATTATGTGAGGTTCTGCATGTTTCTTATCAGCTGCTTGAGTCAATTATGCTCGATGCTTAGGTTAGTGCACCGCCATCATGAAATGAATAATTCTCCAATGTAAACTGTTTGTTTATAAAAGAGTTCGAAGTTAAAAGCTAATTAAAATTTACAAATTAGGTATTGCATGCTCAAAGCTAATTGCTGAGGGTAGCAAGGCAAAAGAATCAGTCTATTTTGCTCAAAGCTAATTGTATTAAATTTACATTTGACCACTGAATTTTAATTCATTTTTAGGCGCTCAATTTTGATTAATCTCCAAATTTAGTTCCTTCATATTTTTCATCAAAATTATAATCGTGAAAATGTATTTTTCTTCTTCGAAAATCGTCATAATAATTAATCTTTCAAATTTAATTTTTATTTAGTCGTCACGTCAATTTTTTTGTTAATCTTTTTATAGAAAACAACGATGAAGTGACTAAAACAGATGATGAGAAATAATAATCATTTGAGCCATGCTCAAACTAATGTAGTTTGTTATCTTAAAACAAACATAGGTCACATTGTTTAGCTCAGTAAAAGGTGGCTTCAGAACTAAAATAAAAAGAAAACAACAAAAAAAAAATCATCACTTGTATTTTAACTTATCTGACAATATCATGTAAATGGAACCACAAAACAACATTAGAGAATTTGAAAACTGATTTGTTTACCATCAGTATCAAACTATCAATATAATATTATAATCCACCATGAATTTGGTGCGATCCAAACTGAGGGCATGATTCGTTAGGTTACTCGATCTGGTGGTAGCTTGTGGAGCTTTAATCTTCTAAGTTGAACATGCTGATATCATCTTCTCAGACTCCAGAAATGATCACAGTTGGGGTTGATTCCAAGCTCTCGCCAAAGTAACTTGAGACGAGCAAAACTGCTGCCTTTGGTTGTGGTTTTTTCGACGTGGCTTCATGGACCCTTTTTGTCTTGCAAAATTCATGATTATGATATAACTTTTCTCAAAAAAATAATTATGGTAAGAACAGCTGATTGTTCTGTTTACTGGCAATGGATTTCCAGCTCTTATTTTAGTTGTATTTAGCATCTTCAATTGAATCGCGACATTCCCTGATATTGTGTCTTTCATACTGTGAATAGAAAGTTCCATGAATGAGAATTGTCAAATGCCTCCGGTGCAAAATAAATGAAAAGTATTGGAACACTCGAACAGATGAGGAACATTGCACAAGGTACAATAGATCTTGCTGTCACATAATTTGTTCGGTATTGGAGTAGTTGGGAGCTACATTACTCGGATATTTCATTCTCCTAGCCGTACGTGTATCGGATACGGATACACTTTGGATACGGTGCAGGTGCGTATCGGATATGCCGAGTGACATATCCAATTATTTTATTTTATTTGACTGACGAATTCAGTCAAGATACGTTTAGGATACGTTTTTTTATACGAATTGAGTTTTAGGATACGCTTGGAATATGTTTTTGGATACGAATTGGTTTTTTAGTAATATTAAATATGCAATTGTGTATATTATATAATATTAATCACTTGTTCTAAGACATAATTTGTATAGTATTATTTTTGATATAACAGGAACTCTTTTGTCAATAAAATGTTTAATCAAAAGCTTATCTTTTTTGTTATTTCATAAGTATCAATAAATATTAAAAAAAATTAAATAGAAAAACAAATTTCAAGCATTTTAAAATATAATGTGAATTTTTTATTATATATATACCCGCATTCGTATCCGCAATTTTTTAAAATTGTTGTATTGCCGCACCCGCACTGTATCGGATACGATACACGCACCCGCACTCTGCGATTTTCTAAGAAACAAGTTTTTGGTTGCCCTGCACCAAAATTTGGGCCATTTTTCTTGCACAATTTCATAACATGATTCTTCGTCTTTCATCTTTGCTTCTGTGAGATTATTGATGTTTAGCTTTCAGCTTTGGAAGTTGGAGCTTAATCAGATGCTTTATTGTTTGACGTTGTATGTTTATACCAGTGATTGCTTAACCTAGGAATATAAAAATAAATCAAGCTTAATGAAATTTTCTGCATACATTATTGCATGTAAAAGTAATAACCCATGCTAGGAAGGGAAGGATCAGTTTCTCCACAGATTATTACTTCAAAATTTCATACAATAAAATTAAAAAAAATGGATACAGCATTGAGAAAATAGAATACAAGCTAATGTAGTCTAGGATACCTTGAAAAATACACACATTCGAATGGTTTAGGTACAGAAGTATATGCATAAAATATATATATATATATATATATATATATATATATATATAATGACAAAAAAAGAGTTAATTCAATTAGGGTGTGTTTGGATCGCTAGAATTAGCGCTATTTACCGAATAGCTTCTATCTGCACCACAGTAATTGATCCAAACGCGTAATTGATATTTTGGGCTAGCGACCAAACTACGCTAATCCGCTAACCCATCAATTTCGCGGAGTTAGCGAATTAGCAAACTTTCCCCCTGTGAATATATAAGTTCGGCCTTTTTAAATCATATTTCTTAACTGGACACTCTCTTTCTCCGCTCCTCCTTAACCCTTTCTTCCAAAAATCGTCGGCGTCGGAAAAATTCAGATCTACACCGGTGCGAGTCGAATTTGTTGAAAATTTTTGCGGATTCTTACTCTCGATGGAACACGGAGTAGACTGACACCCAATTCTTTGGGGTTTTTGAAGTATACCAAGCGCATCGATTTTGCACTACAAACACTTGAGGAAGGGAAGGAGACTGACGAGAGGAGGCGGCCTGATCCTGACCCTTTAGCGATAAACCTAGAACGATTAATTCATCTCTTTTCAGTTCGTTGCTATGAATCTTGCTTTGTTACTAGTTCTTTTTTTTTTTCCAGATGTGTGCTTGCTTCAAATACTGCTTTCGTTCTTTTTTTTATATGTGACGAAGTGAATATCCCATTAATGGCCAGACTTCAACTTGGTACTTCCATAATTAGATGCAAACAAAGCTCATACTATTGTTTGTGCTGTTGGTTTGTGTTGCATATTCTTTTTCACATTTGATTCTTGATGTGTATGTCTGTAGTGCAGAAATGCAGAATACCAGTGGAAATTTTAGAATTGCAACATATTTTTCGTATATACCGTGCAACACACAAGACCAGAGTATCATCGGTTCTTAAAAAAACATTAGTAAAAAAACGAGTTAGTTACAACAAAAATAAAAACAAATCATTATTTTATTCATTCCCTCCATCACTATTCTAAATATACAATCCAAACAACATTTACGCTAACTTGAATAGCAAATAATTAGCACTAACCACACATCTTATGAATAGCAAAAAATTAGCACTATTTTAACCACTAATTTAGATAGCGCTATTTTTGCACTACTCACACTATGATCCAAACGCACCCTTAATGAACTAGAATGACCAGAGTGCCATCAATTTACAAAAACAGTAGAGAGAACTCAAACATAATTACCAGGCCACCTTACTAAAATGATTTACCAGGGATTTGGTGTGACCCAAACTGATGGCATGAGATCATTCGGATCATTCGGGTGGTAATTTGTTAAAGTTTTATCTTCCAAGTTGAAGACACCAGAATCATGAAATGCTTGGACTTGATAATTAGCAAAAAGAAAGTTCGAAATATGATCATCATGATGGTCATCAGTAAAATAGATTTGATTGCCCATGCAATTGGGGAACAAAGATGCAGGTACCGACAGTGATGTGTTGTACCCTAAAAGGAGTGACTGTTCCTGTAACGTCTCTAACCCATACCAGCGATAACCGGTTTCATAGGTTTTACCAGGACCACACAAAATAAAATGGTTACCGTTACGAACAGGTGGGATGCCCTTGACAAGCTGCATCACCTCAAATCTGACAGTTTGTCTAACTTTGATCTTACGGTTAGTAATGTATTCATCATTATAAGATTGGTGCTGGCAGCAGCAGATTGGGCTCTTCTTTCGGATATAAACCCTCAAAACTTGCAAAAGGCTTCCAGCAGAAGCAACCAAATACCTTTTCGAATATGGATGATATTGCCATTGGGAGATCAGAATTTCTTCCCCAGCATTTGGATCTTTCCCGCAATAAGAAATCAGCAATCCATTATCAGTGACTGCATAAAACTTTTCCTGATAAAACACAACATCTTGGATTCCGCTGATACGGCTCTTAACTCTTGTCCATTTATTCCCTCCTATCTTACAAAACCACAAACAATTCATAATAATGGCCATTATTATGCACTTGTTTTGGTACAAAGTAGGATCCATGGATATAACTGCTTTTTTTATAGCGCAGAAAGCACCTTTCAAGGAAGGAAGCCGAATCTGACATCTAGTTAATGGATTTAAAAGGGAAACCTGTTTGCCCCGAAAGCCAGCCATCACTAACCAGCCCCAATTTGAACCACAAATCCATTTATTAGCGGCTTCTGGAAGAAATATCCTTCGATCCACCTCTTCATCCCTTGTACAAGCATACTTGCGCGAATCTGAATTTGGTTTGCAGGACAGGAGAAGTATAGGAGCACCAAAGGGTCGGGGATGACACAGAGACAACGGGATATCTCTGGGAAGCAGAGAAAAGTTCTTCAAATAGATCAAGCGCCAAGGTTTACAAACAGCACCGAAATTTGTAAGATCGCTATGGCGTAATTTCTCTGCTATTTCCTCCAAGATATCATTGGGAAGCTCACTCCAGAAACCCATGATTGGCCTACAAGATTACACCATAGGAACTTTTGGGGATGAGAAAAGATGACCATTTCAATTTTATGTTTTATTATGATAAAGATTTAGCACTCAACTAAAGGAACAAAAGTGGACAAATTGGGGTTCTAATTTCAAATTGTTAACGAATACCACTATACATGTAACCGGCATAAATACAACAACGAAGCCACTAGTCCCAAACAAGTTGGGGTAACTGGAATGATTAGATTGGTAAATACAATATCCATAATTCACAATATCTTCCTAGAGGTATCATTTTTTATGATGATCACAAAAGGTTTATACTTTGCTTAGTTCTGAACAAAAGAGAGATTTAGTAAGACCATCCCTGAATAACAAATTAACAATAATAAATATATTTTTTTACGGAAACTATAATAAAAAATATTAACAATGCGAGAATAAAGAAATAATACCTTAGACACGTCGAGACTGCGCAGGATCGCGGTGGCGCCATGAGGTGGAAGCGCTGCAGCTCAGGTAAGATAAGATTGAACTCGCGTCGAGGAAAGATGAACAAGCTACGACGAGGCTGCGAGCCGGCGAGAGGTTTTTACTCTTTTGTTTAGAGAGAGGAGATCAAATTCTTTCTCGAAACGAAATACTTGAAGATCAGATTCTAATTAATAATAAAACCCTAGAATCGTATGATCGGATTCGGCGGTGAAGCATTGATATGACGGTTCGGATTAATCTCTCCTCTCTCAGAATAGGGGGTCTAATTTTGCGAAACTGTATTTCCGACGGAACTTTTTTTCTCTGCATATTTGACAGTAATTCAGAAGGACTTTTTTATATTATTAATTAATTAAGATCGTTGATATTTAATCAAACGGTTCGGATTAAAGAATTCTCCATTAGAAAGAAGTAGGTATGAGGTATCTGACCGTTCATGTGGAACAGTTCGATTCTCTAATAATCTGATTTTTCTTTTAAGAGAATATAAGAAATAACAACGTACCTTTCTTCAGAACCATATGATTTTGTCGGCCCCAAGAGCAAACGATTTCTATGGCAAGATTTTCTATGACCATTACATATAATAATTATTTTTTTGGGAAAATTGATACTAAAAAATAAATACACTAGATATTATCACTTCAGATTTTACATCAAGATTAAAATATTATAGATTGAAAGATTCGAAGTGATTCACAGTACTCTTTTGTTCTATGGAAAGATTTTTTGTCTGACAAAATCTTTTTTTAAAATATGACGAAAATTTAGTTACATCATTTTAGATGTTCTTTATATACTCCAAAAAGTACTTGTACTATTCAAATACATTAAAATTTGCATCATGCATTTCAATCAAAAGAACAAATTAATTGAATTATCTAGAGAGCGAACTGATATCCTTTGCGAAATTTTTTCTCCGCATAGAAGAGAAATTTTGTCTGAATTGTTGAATCAAATAATCAATGTTCCACCACTAATTATATGATTTTGAAAAATTAAAATATTATTAATCAGAATGGTTGATTTTTAATTCAACAATTCTGATCAGAAGTTCTCATCTCTACAAAAAAAAATGTTTTTCTAAAGAACACCTATCTGATGTATCTAAATTTTTGTGCTAAATTATTCAACTTAATTTTTTGTCAACATGTATTTCACACCATTTAAGCCGCAGGAAAACGAAATTCGCCTCGTCTTCCTCCCAAATCGCACCACGGCACCGCTGTTCTTTCCCCTCTCCCGAGACATTGCGGGAACCAATAAGTAATAAAACCTCCAATTTTACGAATAATTACAATAAAGCAAACCAAACGGAGAGAATTATAAGCGTTTTTTTCGAATTTGTTTATCCGATGGAGCCTTCTTCTTCTTCCCCTTCTTCGTCGGATAAGTCGGTGTCGCATTTAGACTATAAAATGGGGTTTAGTGAGCGCGCCTTCTCTGCGGCGGGAGCCGCTGTGCTCTCTGCTGTTCTTGTCAATCCCCTTGACGTTGCTAAGGTATACACACAGACTCACAGATTAATGGCAATTGAACTTCGGAGAAAGATGTTGTTAGATAAAGTCACAAAACATTACGCTAATGTTAGTTTAAATTAGAAATGGTAATCAGTGTGAGATATTCACGGCCTGAAATGTTGATTTTGTCAATGATCTTAATTTCCACGGGCGCTGTGAACAACTTGTAAGCTCCAAACATCAAATTTCAGATGAATCAGTTATGTGTTGAAATTAAATATGTATATAAGCTGGTTTGGTGAGTTGGTTCTGTTAAATTTGCATTAGAAAAAAATTGTCAGTCTCTGTACCAGTACATATTACAGTACTCAGACAAGTCTTGATCTCTGGCTGGTAGTGACCTTGAAATGTTGTTTTTTCCTTCTAATTTCATAATTAACTATACTATTTTTAGTTCTCAGTTTGATACTGCTCTTATTTTCGATCTAAATTCTGCATATCAATTTGTTACAGTTTGTTGTTTGTTTTCTAGACAAGGTTGCAAGCACAAGCTGCTGGTGTACTATATAACCCGGTATTGCTCTTTCTTCCTTCCATTCTTGGCTAATAAATCTTATTGCATTCATAGCAAAATTTAATCATGCTCATATTTGTGTTAGCGCCAATCACCTATTTTCAACTATATGTTAAGCAATTTTAGAAATTTTGGATCAGATGTGGCCAGATTTTAGGTGCTATCCTTCATGCAGCCCCAGTGCTCATGGATCAGGTCCAGTTTGTAATCCAGAGTGCTTTCAGTACAAAGGAACAATGGATGTATTTTACAAGATTGTCAGACAGGTACAGTAAGTTGCTTTATTTTGAAATCTAAAAGTTTAAGCTAGTTTCACTTTTGTATTATAATCTTATTGAAATTATGAATTTCAGGAAGGCTTTGGTATGCTATGGAGGGGTACTGGTGCTAGTTTAGTACTGGCTGTACCAACAGTAAGCTTCTTTCCATCCAATTAAAAATTATGATCCCATTTGGATTTTGTATATATTACGTTTTATCTTAATAACTCACTTATTGCTATTTGCGCAACAGGTTGGGATCTATTTGCCATCATATGACCTACTGAGAAACTGGATAGAAGGATACACAAATCAAAGCTATCCACACTTGACACCTTATGCTCCTCTCTTTGCTGGGTCAATTTCACGAACTTTAGCTTGCATTGCTTGTTCCCCAGTTGAATTGAGCAGGACACGTATGCAGGTATTTGAATGCCTTTTTTTTTAAAAAAAATTAACCTATCTCATGGCCTGCATAAGAGCAAGTATATACTGTGCATTTACGATTTTGAATACCATTCCATGTATCTATCTAATAAACAGGCATTTAAAGATTCCCAACCTGGAGCCAAAGCTCCAGGCATGTGGAAGACTCTGCTTAGTGTTCTATCTGTTCGGCAAAATACAAGTAGCATTGGAAATGGTATGTGTTATTTACCTAAACTTGTTATTATTGGTTTTTTAATGTGGGAATTGTGACTTTTCTCCATTCAATAAAATAAGAATTGGTGTTTTATTGCATTTAAAGTAGACTAAGAGAAGCAATTTAACAACAGTTCCAGGCTACCGTTTACTTTGGACTGGTTTAGGAGCTCAACTTGCTAGGGATGTACCTTTCTCTGCCTTATGCTGGACTACTCTTGAGCCAGTGAGTAATTTTTTCTCTCATTGTTGTATGAATTTTTTTAATGGATGCTGGTGGTATAATTTTATTATCTGTCTGTTTTGTTTTCCTTAGACTAGAAGGAGATTAATGGAGTTGGTAGGAGACGGAGGAAATGTGACGAGTGTAATTGGCACCAACTTTTCAGCTGGATTTGTAGCTGGAGTTATTGCAGCTTCAGCTACATGTCCTCTTGATGTTGCCAAGACAAGACGGCAAATAGAGGCAAGTATCAGCATAAAAATATATTAGTTGTATAAAAATACCGATTATAAGAATAGAGAGACATAATAGTATGTGATGCTCGTATTTACAGAAGGATCCAATGAGAGTCAAGAGCATGAATACACGACAAATACTACTTGAAGTTTGGAGGTATGATATGCTCCAATAAATTTCATTTTGAAATATTAGTTGCTGCAACAAAAGTAATGAATGGGTGGGCCCTTGTGCAGGAACGAAGGAATGAAGGGACTGTTTAGAGGGGTAGGACCACGGGTTTGGCGAGCAGGTCCGTCTGTCGGCATTGTGGTTTCCTCTTACGAAGTTGTCAAGTACATTATTCATAGGAGACGCGCAACCACTGATTAACATGATTTTATTATTTAAGATGAAACCAGGGTACACACCAATTGATAACAAGGATACTAGTACACAAAAACTAGATACCTATATATCTTAGAAATTTTAATAGATGATAAATAATGCACTGATTTTTCAAAAGTGAGGGATTTCGATATTCCTTATAAATTGTTAAAAGATACAGGCAGACAAAACACAACATTATTTATTTGTTGTATATTAATAAGATTTAAGAGTTTTGCTCCCAACCAGCACAGAATTCCTTGTTCTGCTGTTTCTATTCTTGCATAACCTCTCAATCTCAGTCTCTCAGATGTGAAATATTTGTTGTATAATAATTTCACATGGTGTTGATAGATGGATAAAAGGTTTCTCAAATTCCAGCTTGCCTGAGTGGGTAGTGGGCTGGAAATAGGTTTGGCCCAAATGCATCTTATTTTTTAAAGGTTCACCAGCCCATGAAATTAAAGGCCATGCGTAAACATATTACAATCTTATTTTTTTTCCTTCTTATTTTTTAATAAATCAATAGAGGTTAGGTATACAAGTATTGAAGTATACAATCTATATTCATTGCACGCAACACTGCACAGTAAACAGTACTGTGCAACAGATGAGAGAAAAAAAAAGAGAGAAATCCATTTAGGGTGGGGTCCAAATCCAATTGTGCATTTTTTACCACATCTACCAATTATGGGCCGTCAGTGAAATGGGGCCCAATACTACAAAAAATGTTGAAACAAAATGCCTTATACCAGGAAACTGGACCAAGCCACCTAAGCCGTGAACTGGACCCCTCCTTTCCATTGACCTTTTGACTAAAATCTACATAGTAAGTGGGTTTGTACAGTCGATGAGATAGCCGTCTGGGTTTTGCACTAATAATTAATTGCACCTCATCTGAGCAATTATACCTTACTGGTCCCTCCTAAACAGTAGATATTACATGTCATTTGACCTCTACTATGTATGGTACCTATCAATCCTGGAGAGGAAAGAAATGAAAAGAAAAGGATATCTCCTATGATTGGTACCAATTGTGGGGCCAGAACATGATACATGTCCATTGGTGCAGTACTGCATCAAGGCCAGCGTATAGTATCCCTTTCTGGTAAAAACGGTGTTAGTAAGAATTACTGTGCCAGATAATTCACCTGCGTTAATAGTTACAGAATTGAGTACCTTTCCTAAAAAACTTACAAATAAATAAATGAATGAAAATATAGTTGAGTACTGAGTGTGGGGTTCCTCCGTTTTCTTGAACAAAGCAAGCATAGGTATTTGTTACATACATACATTGATACCTAAATAAACTAAGCCTAAATTTTCACCGATTCACTGTTAAATGCTTTCATTATTAGTTGCTAAAGCCCAAAATAAACATGTTGGAACCCTATCATCATGGCTATGAACATTGACAAAACAAATTATCGATTGGTTTAAATTCGGATTTTACCTCTTCCATCTTTTGAGTTATTGCAATATTCTTGAGTTCAATTACAAGATGTACAAACTATTTACATAATAACTTCCAATTAGTCGTTATTGTACTTCTTCTGTGTGTGGTACCTAACCTAATTTTACTGTTACAAAAATTAAGTGATATACTTTTCATTTTCTTTATTTTAAACGCTCTCTCAAGATCAATTTCGCTCACCCTCAGTTACTTTGTATTCAGTCTGTTTTTATGTTCACATCGATCTCGTTATTATTTAATTTATCTGCTTTCTTATTCACAATTGATTACTTTATTTTTACCATCCAGTTTAAGAATACCAGCTTTTGTTATATGTTGTATTCTTGTTCCCTTCAATTTCATTTGACAACCGTACGTATAAAAAAATAGTGAGACTAAAACACAATTAGTTTAGGAAAGAAAGAAGTACAAGGAATAGAGAATATACGTAATTGTACATGGTAAGTAGCTTTCAGTTGGTAGCTGTTTCCCTTTTTCGAGTATGCAATAAAATCCCTTCAAAAATATACTTCAAACACACCGCTTATAAAGTTATAATGTTATCTGGTGGTCCATACCGCAATGTATAACTGTGCCAAAATCACTGGTAAATGGGACAATTTTACGGATTTGCACAGTGTACTACGCCTCAAAGGAGGAGGCAAGCTCTTGTTGCCCCCTCTGCCTTTTATCTTATAGTTTTGGCATTGCTTGCATTATTCTAATTTCTCTTTTTTTCATGGGATATAGAAGAGCAAGAATTGGTACTTAACTTTTGATGTGAAGTGAAAAAGCTTAGCCTTTTCCAGTTTTTCCGACTGTAAAAACATCTTTACAGTTCTACTTCTACTCATACTTTGTATAGTTGTATTTGACAGGCTAATAGATTGGTTGAAAATATTTTTACATGATAGTACACATTTTAGAAGAATCATCCTGCCAATTACAGCAAAATTTGGGCTGGAAAGATTAATGAACCTACCAACTTTTAGCCCAAAATAAACCCAACGGAGTAGGTGGTACACACATACGAAGGGATGATAATATTCAAAGACGGATTCAGAATTTTCACCGGATTTAAAATTTACGATTTTTTTAGAAGATTCGAAATGTGTTTATTCTTAAAAAAATTATATTACATGAATATCTGTACAAAAAATTTCAAAAACATTGTCTTTTTGGAAAAAATTTAAATATATGGTGATTAAAAAAAATTATCTTACTGTTGCACTCCTTGGGTGCACGTGGCTCCGCCACTGTATATATCAGTTTAGTTCTTCAACCAATTAGTAATAGTATTAGACTATTAATTTATTATTGATGTATTGTGGCATCTATTCACGCGCTTTTTTTAATCTCTAACTATCACAAGTGTTGTACAATACTAGCAAGTGTGTCCGTGTAAAGCACCGGGAGCATGTTATGTAATGAAACATAATATTTATTAAGAAAAAAAATATAGAAAAATGAAGACAATTTTAATTATTCAACGATGTCCCATGATAATATAATAAGTATATACTTTGGGTTCATAAAAACAAAGCATAATAAATGACGGCCTGGAGCGGCATCAACGGCATCATGCGATGTGAGACTTAAAAGTGGCGGAGCGACGTCGTGTGGTGTGTAGCGTGCAGGGCGGAGCAGTGTCATGTGAATTGCAGCAGAGTCATGCGACTTGGAGCATGAAGCGTGAAGTAGCGGCGGAGCGGCGTCATGCGGCTTGCATCAACGGAGCGACGCCATGTAGCGTGCAGCGGTGGAGCATGGATCGTGGAGCGTGGAGCATGGAGAGGGTTGAGTGAAACATGATGTGGGAGCGTGAGGCGGGAAGCATGAGGCGCCAAGCGCGAGACGTGAAGCGTGAGGCGTTAAGCATGAGACGGCAAGCATGAAGCGTGAAGCGTGAAGCGTGAAGCGTGAGGCGGCAAACGACAAGCATGAAGCGTGAGGCGACAGACGACAAGCGTGAAGCGTGAGGCGTGAGGCGGCAGACGACAAGCGTGAAGCGTGAGGCGGCAGACGAAAAGAGTTGAGCGTGAGGTGGGAAGCGGGAAGCGAGGAGCGTGGAGCTTGGAGTGTGGAGTGTGGAGCGTGGGGTAATGCGGCATGCAGTCATTGCTCCCCTGCTTCACGCTTCAAGCATTAAGCCTCATTTGAAGCGTGGAGCGTGGAGCGTGGAGTAACGCTGCCTGCAGCAACGTCATGCGGCTTGCAACGACGTCATGCGGCGTCTTGACACCGGATGACGCCACTGCATGTTGCATGACGTCATCCGCCGCTTCACGCTTCATGCTCCAAGCCTCATGTGAAGCGTGAGGCATGAAGCGAAAAGCGAGAACCGTTAAGCATAAAACGTGAAGGGTTAAGCCGATAGCGGCGTCGTGAGGGCGGCAGCGGCACCGTGCGGCTCGCGACGGCATCAAGCGGCCTGCAACAGCGTCATGTGGCATGCTGCAACGTCTTGCGTCCTGCTGCGGCATCATGCGGCCGGAGCTACGTCATGCGGCGTGATGACACCGGAGGACGCCGATGCAGGCGGCATGACGCTGCTCCGCTGATCCGGCATTGCACGCTTCATTCTTCATGATCTAAGCCTCATGACATTGTTGCAAGTCGCATGACGTTGGTCCACTGCTTCACGCTCCACGCTCCAAGTCTCATGACCCCGCTGCAAGCCACAAGATGCTACTTTGCCAGCTGCTATCAGTTTAAAAACCTCTAGAGTAGAGGGAATTGTGATGTGCACTTCCTCTTCATCCAGACATTCTGCACTAACCTGAAATAATTACAAGAACAAAAAAAATATTAAACTAGAAGAAAAAATGTAACAGTAAACACTGAAATTGTATTATATGACTGTGCCAACTTTACTTGTGTCTTTCAATTCATGGAATTTATTAATTAATTGATCAATAAAATAAGAACAATAAATCTATTAGTAAAAAATAAATTGATTGATAAAAGAAAAGGGAGCAGTGTAAAGGGTAATATTAGAGAGTACCAATAAGAGAATGTTTCACCATCGTATATGATAGGGCCTCACTACGGTCGGCCCATACTTAAGTTCAAGTGGGGCCTGCCAAGGCTCGTGACCCAGCAGAAGAGTGACTCGCTTGAGTCTCATGAAGAGTTGGCCTATAAATACAGGGGTTAGGACTTGCTTAGAGACTAATTATAATTTGATTTAGGATAGCCAATATCTTCTATTTGCTCTATCTCTCTCTCGCTCTTTCTCTCTTGTAACTTGTAACCCTCGAAAATTAATAAACTTACCCTTTCACTCCCTCGATTTGCTACTATTTTCATCTGGTTTAAACCTCTCGGCCTTAATACGTTAGGTCAGGATCATTGGTGCTCTCGTTAAGAGCTTTCTCTCTCATATGTGTTATCTAGACGTTCACATGTTTTGCGATCAGAATATTTTTTCAGTTTAGAATTTGTATTTCTAATCTTATTCGTCTAGAAAATACATGTGAACTTGAATGTTATAAAATATGGTCATTGCTGCAAAAAAATTTGAATTAAAAGTCATAAATATTATTTTATTTTCCTATGGTCAATCATGAATATTTCACTTTTGAACGTTGAAAACTTTATTAATTAAAATATTAATAATTTGATACAAGAGTTGGATTCTATTTAGCTAAGTTTTTGTAACGACTTTGACTGTGCTCGTCGAGACTGAAATTAGCTTTTTTTTATCGTCGCAAGTCATCAAGCTGTAAATATCTGAGTCTACTTCCACCGCGTCGAGTCTGATTTGCGATCGGAGAAACGAGCGATTCAAAATTGATTCTGACACAAACACATGATAAATAATTACAAATTAAAACATAAGTTGAAGGTAGAGCTAAATTTTAGATGCGTGTTTTTCCGATCGCAGATCAATCTTGACGCATGGAAGTAGACTCGAAAATCTACAATTTGATGGCTTGCGACGATAAAATAATTAATTATGATCCCGACGAGCGTGGTCGAAGTTTGTAGGAAAAAAATGTTAATCATACTTAATATTTTTTTGTAACAATTTCAGCTAAGCTCGGCAACATCATAATTAGCCTTTTATTGTCGCAAACCATGAAGCTATAGGTATTCGAGTCTACTTCCATCGCGTCGAGTCTGTTTTGCAATCGGAAAAATAAGCAATTCAAAATTGAATCCGACACAAACTCATAATAAAAAATACTAATCAAGGTATAAGTTCAAGATGAAGCTAAATTTGAGATGTACGTTCCTCCGATCGGAAATCAGACTCAACGTGGTGGAAGTAGACTCGGATATCTACTGCTCGATGATTTGCGACGTTAAAAAAAAATTAGTTATAGACCCGACGAGCGCAGTTGAATTCGTTACAAAAACTTACCTAAATATAACCCAACTCATCAATTAAAATATTAATATTTTTATTATTAAAATAATCCAAACCAATTCGCTGTGAATTGATTTTGGTTGGTTTGTAAAATTCGGAATCATGGGTTCCAGAGTTATTTTGGAGTCTGTGATTCCGGAGTTTATTCGGAATCTGTGATTTCGAAATGGCTACTTTGATAATTTTGATCCGAATTTTGCCAATTTTGTGTCTTTTCAATTTATTTTAGTATACCCATATACCTTATTTTTATTTGACATTTATAATTAAAGCAGTTTGTGAAAATTTTACATATAAATTTGTACATATCAACTACAATAAAATTAGATTTAACGTATATGGCATTTAAATTACGAACGATTAATTAAAATACTTCATAGTCAAATGAAGAACGGTTAGTTCATAGATTATTTATAATAAAATATACCTTAACTAGCATTTTTATTCGTAGGAGAGATAATGCAATTTTTATTTTAGCTTGTCTCTGTTCTATTTTTTTTTTTAGTATTGCAAATTTTAATAATTAAAAACATAAAATGACACTTAGAGCATTGATGCTTTTCTCTCTTTTTTGCATATTATGAATAATATTTTTTGTATTAAATTATTGCTTTCAATTTAAAATACTATATGTGAAATTAGTTTTTAATTTTTAATTTACGTAATCTTTTTAACTTACTTTGTATCATCATATGCATCCAAATATAAAATTTTAATAAAGTTTTTTGTTCTAAACAACTGCAAGTATAAGAATATGACTGAAAAATAGTTCAAACAACAATAAAAGTCTCATAAAACTGGAGTTCTTGTCGTTGCAGATTTTTGGAACTTAAATTTTTTTATAGAAATTGTACATACTTTTGTGCGGATATTTTAGGTGAAGAAATATTGTCCTTTATCACGATTTATAAATGAATTACGATAAGCATGATCAAAATTAAAATTAATTAATTAAAAAATATGCAAGAAATTTGTTATTATTATTAGAGCATCTCTATTTCTGAAACTCTTGGAGTTTCTAATCTGATGTGACAGTTTTTAAATGAGTTCCAGGAATGTAGATGAGTTTCTTATTAAAAGTTTTGCTTCAGAGTTTCTTATTTAGCAACTTTGCCTTAGAGTTTATAAACTCTGACATGACTTAATCATTAGTTAAAATTGATTGGTCTCTCACAACATTAGTAGTATTTGGTGACGTGTCAATTAAGAAACTCTAATTTTTTAGTTTCAGAAATGAAAGATATATAAACTAAATAATAATTAAATTTCTAAAACTGATATGACAATAAGTTAAAAACTCTAAAAATTTTAGATACGAAGATGCTGTTAGCATTATCAAATCACTGCTCGGGAACAAAAGCAGAGGAGGATAGGCTGCTCAACCCGATATTTTTTTGGGCATTTCCTATGCACTTGTTTCTATTGAGCTACCGAGAGTCGCGTACAGAGGTTAGTGGGACCCACAAAGCTGAGAAAATAAAAAATCTCATGGAAAAGTGAAATTTAGTTGGTTTTGTAATCAGGGCCGGTCCTAAGAAATTTGAGGTTCGGGACGAATTTTTTTTTTTTGTTAAAATATCGCTTACAAACAAAGGAGAAAAAACATTACATACTGTAAATGAACCGTCATTTCTTGTACTTGAAATCAGCAAAAAATATTGAAAATTTTCATTTTCATTGCCATATAAGATATAACCCGAAAATTTTACAAATGAACCGGATCCACCTAAGAAATTCTAACCCGAACCACAAGTAATCTTTAAACATTTTTCCCAAAAATAATAAAATAAAAAAGCAACCAATACAAAACCTAAACGTGGCAGCAAAGACAAAGCTTAAGCAGAAGCATTTAATCTGAACCGTTCGTTTTCCAATCCAGCGACACAAGGCTCAGTAAAAATAAACGACGCAGATATCGCTTGATTACCCATTAGTCCAGGTGAATTTGATCGGACGATTCAGATTTGACACCATTCTTTACTGGTGACGAACATCGAGTACTTGGAATTTGGAAACACATAAATTACAATCATATTTTCTCTGTTCAATTGGGATACATCTGTACTTTGTTATTTGATAATAACAAGCCAGAAATTTCCTTAAACTCCCAATTATTTCATCCCTTAACTGAGAGATTTGGTTTCGACTTATTTCCGTTTCCGATTGATCAATTCAAAAAACTTATGAAGATTAAAGAAGCATTTACCGTTTTGAACTTTGAAGTCAGATCTCAGATCTCGGGCCACAACCGTCAAGCCATAGTGGCGTCAAACAGAACTTAGAGAGGCGGCTGGGAGACAGGAGAGTGGGAGTCGGAGGGAGAGAATCAGAGAAGAGAGGCGGCTAGCCGCTGGGGGAGTCGGAGAAAAGGGAGAGAAGAAAAGGTTTTCGGCTGGGAGGCTGCAGAGAGAAGAAAAGGTTGCGGCCACAACTCTGTGGGAGAGTTAGGGAGAGAAGAGAAGGTTTTCGACGGAGAGAACTAGAGAGAGAAATAGGGTTACAAAAATTGGGGCTATGGGAGAGAAATGGACAGAAAATAAGGTAAGGTTGAGGGGTAAGAGTTTTGATTATTGAATAGGATAACGGGCCGCAGAAAATGGGTAACGGGCCGTCAGAAAAACATGCAATTAATTCATAATAAAATAACTATTGAATTTTGGAATAGGCCCTTTGAATTATGAGGTCCGGGGCGATCGCCCAGCCTACCCTGGGTCAGGGCCGACCCTGTTTGTAATTACTAATTAGATTACTCATTGGGGACTTGGGGTCCGTTTGGAAAATAAGTAATAACTACATAACAGCATAATTTAAAATAATAAAAATATAATAGTGTGATTTTGAAAGCGTGATAATAATTTTTATTCGACAAATGTTAATTATAATAGTAAAAATATTATAATTATGATGATAATAATAAACTAAATAATATAATAAATTAATAATAATATGTATTATGTTCTATAATGAATGAAAATAATAATAGTGATGATATACCAGTAATAATAATATAATAATAACTATAGTAATAATGATATATAAGAAAACTATAATAATTACAATGATATTATTATTTTAAGATAATAAAGTAATGATACAAATAATATGAGAATATTAATAACAATATTAAAAACAATAATAATAGAATAAAATATTATTAATTAACTAAATATAATACAACATAATCAAATAATAATCAACTATAGTAATGATAATACAAGAAATATAATAATATGCATTATTTTGAGATAATAATAAAAATTTTAATAATAAAGATAAATTATATGAGTAATAATAATGAAGTATATATAATATACTAAAATATTATTAATTACAATTATAATACAAAATAATCAAATAATAATGATGATTATAGTAATAATAATAACAATAATGTAAAAATTATAATAATGTGCATTTTATGATATTATTTGCATGTGATTTTGAAATATTACATTGAATTATTGGTAAAACATGTTAAGGAGAAGCGCATCGTAAAATAACCAGTTATTGAGCTTTATAGCTGACTCCGTTTTGTTTCTGTTGTTTTCTATTCTTTTGACGACGTAGGTTGACAAGTCTGGACATGTGTTGTGAAGGTACTATGGATTTGAGCACCCCCGCTGGACCGAAATTTTCGGGGTGTCACAAATCATCAGTACAAGTAACTCAAATATTATGCTAGTATCTCAACTAAATGTGAATAATAACATCGGTGTCGATAGTCGGTATCAAATGTGGTATCTACGTAACATTTCACAACCCATAATATATTGGAAAGACGCTCTAATTTAAAATTCATGTTGTTGAGTGAAGTGTGATTATTGACTTTTTTTTACTTCATGTGTTACTAGTAGGGACGTAAACGGATCGGATACAGACGGATAATTGTCTTATCATATTTTTATCCGTTAAATTTTTTGAATACGACTACGAATTCGAATAGTTTCGGATACGAATATGGATCGAGTACTAATAGATATCAGATATGGATCAAATATCGGACGGATACGGATATGATAGTAATATAATTCGGATAATTAAAAAAATCTTTATTTGGTACATATTTATCCAAATGTATCAGTGAATTATAAAAAATACTATACATAAACACGAATTAGATCTAAAATTAATTAAGTTTGTGATCTACATACAAAATTCAATAAAATATATATATAATAAGATTTTTTGGTTATGAATACGGATACAATCGGATAATATTGGATACGAATACCGTGAATAATTTCGGATACAATTAGATAATAACTAAACGATCAGATACAAATAGATGATAACCAAACTGTATCCTTATTCCTTAAATGTTTTCGGATATAGACACAGATACAAATAACTTCGGATATGAATGCTAATCGAATAATTTTTGTCATTTTTCAGATACGAATTCGAATAAAATCGGATACTAACTGATCTCTTTACACCCCTAATTAGTGGGGAAGAGAGTAAAAAAACAAATAAATGAATTTTTGTCACAAAGAGAGATTTTCTTATTGATTTTATCCTTTATCAAAGCAGACTAGGATAGATAAAGTAAAAATGATCATCATGTCATGGAGAACAGCACCTCTCCCGAATCATTTTGAAGAAAGTGATTACGATTTACAAAATGCAGATTTTTTTTCAAAATCTACAAATAAAAGAAACAATCACAAATATAGAAAGGATTTTCTTGAAATTGGATCTATAACCATTTTTTACATTAAGGATGTCGGTGTTGTAAACAATTTTGTGTAGTAATTTTCCATGTTTTTATTGGATATGAAATAACAAATATGAAAAGCTTGATGTTCTTGTTGTAATAACATGTAGCAGATTTTGGGCTTGCAAAGCTCTTTCCTAACGGTGAATCGCATGTCTATGCTACTCAAATTGCTGGGACTTGTGGGAAAGTGACTCTTTTGGTGATAAATCTAACTGCCTAGATTTATACAAATTTTTCGATTTTAACAATTAAAAGGGCTCAATTGTAATTCTCACAAATAATTCACACAAACTATAATTAATTCAATTTCTAAGCAATTCAACTGAATACAAATAAAATAGAGAAATAAAGGCTTAGAAAGGATGAGAAATTTGAAGGCGCAAGTTGTTGACGGAGTTCGGCAAAAGCCTACTCTCCGGGTTCCTGATGCCATCACTTCTTGCGGTAAATTATCATGAAGGAAAAATACTAATATACATACACACATATATTTTTACATAAATTTTACTACATTTACACGTTTATTTTTATAAGGAAAAATATGCCATCACATTTACGTAAATTTTGCACACACAAAACACAATACACAAATATTCAAAAGTCAATTTATTTATACCAACGTCTTTTTATTAATGTACAGCGGAAGCCAAAAGAAATAAAAATACATACCGAAGAGAACGATCCCACCAAATAACGTAGGATCTATCCTCGCTAACCTTCTACAATCTACGCCTAACAAAGAAAAGAAAAGAAATAAAAGTCATCAAAATGGAAGACGTCGGGGAGAACTCCATCCTAGCGCTCTCCTCGAGACATCAAAAGTGTTAGTTTGTAATAATCTAGAAGTCAATAATATGATAAATTATCATAAAGCTTTGTCGTTTTAATCACATAAATACATGTTTCAGGAACATGGTATTTGACATACCTCGAATGAAACATTAAATGAAATTGTGTATGTGTCATTAATATTTTCATTCAGTGTTAAGTTCTAAAGTATGAGGTATTCATCTTTCCTACTAAGAGATGTGTATGTGTGATTATTGTCTTACGCTGTCTGTAAAATGCAGTCACACAGTCATAACGATAGCTTTTCGGTATACAAAGCTTAGCTGAGGTAGTGATGGTTTACCGAAAGTACTATTGTCCTTCGTATCTATAAATGAGTTACAGTATCACTGGGCCCCTTGATAGAGTAGGATTGTCTGCATGCAGTATGATTACAAGAGTAATTATATTTGATAAATCTGCTCAAGATCCAGAAAAGATTTAAGTTTGCAAGAATGACACACACCTACCTTGAAACTAATCTGACACTGTGAGACAAAAGAACTAACACGACTAAAATAGTTTTAAGTGGATCGTGGTATTGTACAGTGCAATATTATCTGTGTAATTGGATGGTCATAGTGCAGATGTTAGATGCCTCCTATGATTATAGAAGTTAAAATGGTTTTAATTCTATTTACCAACATAACATATATCATATTGGGAGCTAATCAGAGAATCTTATTGATTAATTATAAATTGTTTATAATTAATATTAAGAAAGTTATAATTAATTATATATGATATGATAAATTATATATGTCATATAAGATGACAAGCAGAAACAACAATTGATTTATAAGCGTATTCGATATGTTGTACAAAACCATATTGAAACCAAATCGATATCGAACCCTGAGTAATATAATTGTTGAGAACAATTATATTTATATATATTTAATTTAGATTTTAAATATTAATTATGGTTTTAAATTTGGGATGAAAATCATTATCAAATTAAAACGTTAATTAAAAATTAAAATCTTAATTAAAAATAAATAAATAAATAAATAAATAAAATAAAATAAAAATTGATGTCGGCATAAATAATCTTTTTAAAAATTAATTTTTTGGGATATTTGTCCCAACCGACTTCACATGGGCAAAATGGTCATTTTGCCTTTTCAAGGATATTTCGATAATCGCCCAACCTCCTTATTTTCCTATAAATAGAGTGGCATGGGGAGAGAGAAAATCACATAAAAAATCAACTCGTATATGTTAACTCAAGATCGAATCGATAAATATATTTTTCTCTCTATCTCGGTTACGGTTGTTTACGGGATTCAAAAAATAGTATTTTTGCGAAAGAAGCGGTATTTCATATTTGAATAACTGCGAGTCGTGAAAATATTTATTTAGTTCTTATCTCGATGAATAGTGTTTGTGCAGAATTCCGTGGTTTACGATATTTTTGGCAGAAGAAATAAACCGCTCTCTGGTCAGTCCTGGTGGATTACCGATAGAGGTATTAGACGTTTGATACCCCGAAGAGAGGAGCTTCTCAGATTCGGTCTTTCGAGTCTGCTGCAATCCAATTTGAATTTGGATCAAGGTATAAATGTTATAATATATTAATCTATTTAATTTGTAAGTAAATTAAAGTTTTAGAAATCAATTATATAGTAGATCTGTAAAAAGATTAAATCGAATTTTGATGCCAAAGATAAACGAGAGGTGGACACCCTCGGTAGTTTATCTGAAATGTCTCGTTTAATCCTTGGCTAAAGTTAGAAGTAATTTTTTTGTTTTACAGTCTTTCCGCAGCTTAAGCTAATTAACGGGTTTGAACTGTTCATGACCCAACAAAAAGAGCTCCTCACCTGGACCCCACAAACCACAGTTGAACGTGTGAAATAATTTCTCAGTGCAGATTAAGGTCCGATCTTTGAGCTTATACCTTTCTCTAAGGTGGGACCTAAACCAACACTTGGTATTTTCATTTATGTACTTTTAATCCTATTTTTATCACTTTTATTTATTTTACCATACTTTTAGATAATCCTAACTCAATATGAAGCTAAGGATCGAGAATACAAATGTGAAAGAAATCCAAAAAAAGCGGATAAGTAAATAAGTATACATATAGTACGGAATATCAGTCAAGCACCTAAAGGGAAAAACCCATTTGTGGAACACAATAACCCGCCCTCAAGCGAGCATGTAATCAATTGCAAATTACATACTCGAGCACATAATTGGAACCAAGAATGGAATGTCAAAGGTCTTGTGTTGAGTAAAGCTTAAAAATCGAAGCCCGAACAAAGAAGTTATGATGAAAACATGAACTTTTGTGCCGCATGAAATAGGGGTTGCGGACCGCCATCTATTTGTTGCGGGGCGCAACATCTGAGCTCAAGAGAGAAATACTCAATACTTAGTCATTCACAAAAGTATAACAAAGGAAGAGAAAGGCATGGCGGGGCGCAACACCCTTGTGGCGAGCTGCCAACGCACTGGAGAGTGGAGAGGGGCCTTCTTACTTAACCAAATTATGTGATGTCAAGGGAAAAGAGAGATGCGACGGGGCGCAACAACCTTGTGGCGGACCGCCAACGCGCTGCCTTGTGCAACCTTGGCACTTAGTCAATTTTTGTGACTGCAACGCAAGGAGGAAGGAAGTATGTTGCGGACTGCCATCTACTTGTTGTGGGGCGCCATTTCGACCTCCACCCTTGTGCAGTTTGTTACTTAGACGAATTTATTTGCACAAAATTGGCACCTTTTAGCACATATTCGAATTTTGAATTTCATACTTCATTAAAATACTCCAGATATCCCAGAACCATTCATGCTTCATTTTTTAGAATAGTTTTGAGATTTTGTGAGATTTTTCTAGAGAGAGGGAGATAAAGAACTAGAGAGAGAAAGAAGTCTGGTGAGAGAGTTATTGGAGAAGAGATTTGCCGACGATTCTCGATTTATTCTTTTCTTTTCTTTCTTATGTTCTATACTCATTTGTTGTATTTATTTTCTCTCTTTTCTCTCTTTTCTGCCATTCTTGTCAACTGCTCGTACAGTGGAAAAATCAAAGCCCTGAAGATTCTAAATGGGAGGACTACCATGAATTTGCTCACAAATTCTCAAATTTCATTCTTGAGGCCACAAATTTTTTAGAGGGGGCAATGCTGCGAGAGGTGGTACATGTGACAGTTATTAGAGAAGAGACAGTGGCCGTTGATCAAATGGTCGCTGAGATGAAGGGTCGAGATAAAAGGGGCGACCCAGACTTTTTAATTGAGTTATAACGATTGAGACGATCTGGATCATTAAAGTGGGATCTGACGAAGGAACATGAAAGTTGTGGGAACCAATCAGAATTAAGATCAACAACACATTTTGTCTTATTTCAATTTTACTTCATTTTACTTAATTGCTGTAATTAGTATAAATAGGAGTTGGCTTTCGTTTCCATTTTACTTCATTTTACTTATCTCTGAAATATTAATAGAAAATAGCAATTTTGTTGTTGCCATAGGCTTTCTCTTGTTCTTCCTAGATCTTTTCCTATTTCTGTCGATTAAATCAGTACCAGCAACTGTAGATTATTGTTGCAGAGCGAGTGCGGTTTTGAGAGGGGAGAGAGACGATGGAGGAAGATGGAATGGGGGATGCAGCTGAAGGTACGGAGCAGGCGAACACAGCATCGCCGATATGGGAAGATGAATACATCGAGCGGATGCCAAGCCCGTTGAAGTACGAATACAGTCTCTTGAAAGGACATGTTCATTGGAAGGATGCAGCCAATAAATATATTCATGAGATGCTCACAGAGGAAGGTAAAATTTCTCTATCTGTGCTTCCCCGCTTCCTTCTATTTTTCCATAAATTAGATCCTCATTATCAGTAAGAAATTTTGGTACCCCCCCTATCCATAGACATGACTATACACTGAAATCATGTATTGACTGTGGCAGATGCCCAATTTCACAATTTGTGGTGTCAACTTTTTTCTTCTATCTTGATTATTGAATGATTCGTTTTATTTATTAGGGAAATTTAGGTATATGCCACTATCTAATTGGCCAATTATGAAAATGCCACCACATAACAAGTAATTAGCTATATGCCATTAATTTTGAGCTTAGTTTATATTAATGTCATTATCTCTATTTTAACATTATTAAAAGAACAAATCAATATGTTATTACCCAAATACCCTCAGAGAATTGATCAGACTAATTGCTAGTTGATGGGTTCGAACTTCGAACCACCCGTCGACTCTTCTTGTTCGACTCGCAGCAGTTGTTGAAATTGTTTAAATCTTCTAAATCAAATTGTTGAATTTACTGTTGTGCAACTATTGCTAAAATCTCTGATGTTGTAGTCATTTGATGAATTCTCCAGATTTAAAAATATGATCTCTGATGTAGTATTCAATTGCTAAAATCTCCACATAACAAACATCAATATTTTCATAACAAACAAATCTCTTAACAGAACAATTTCATAACTAACAAATTTCTTAAAATCGAATTTCATAACAGAACAAATCTCTTAAAAAATATTTTAAAATAGAATTTCATAACTACCAAATTTCTTAAAATCGAATTTCATAACAAACAAATTTCTTAACGAATTTCATAACTAACAAATTTCTTAACATTGAATTTCATAACAAACATGCACATTTTCAATCAAACAAATGCACATTTTCAATCTTGTGATGGAACATCTCAATCTTGTGATGCTGACACTGTCTGTGCTCCCCTATGTTGCTTCCTGCAAGAGTTGAGAAATTTCAGTCCACTGGGAATTAAAATCAACCCTACACATATTACATAATATGGATTACTAACTTATATGTTCATTTAAAATCAAAATTAGAATTAAATGAAATGAAATTAATTTGTAATTTCTTATCCACTGAGAATGATCCACGATTTGGGGACAGATGAAGATGCAGTCATGGAGTTCTTTGAACTGGGTTCTTCAAATTTAAAAAACTGAGTTAAAAAATTAACAATCTTAGTGTAGGTACAGAGAAGAATTTTATGCATAATTGTGGCCCTTGCCATTTCAGAAATTTGAGAAACTGATTCAGATGTCCATACCAGAAACTAATTGTGGCCCTTGCCATTTCAGAAAATTTGAGAAACTAATTCAAATACTTCATACCAGAAAATTGTTGTCCTTACCATTTCAAAAAAAATTGAAAAACTAATTGATCCTTGATCAAAACAATCCATACCGATGGTATATCTCTAATTGATCCCTAATTCAAACACTTCAAACATGAAAATTGTGGCCCTCAGCAAATTTTTGTTTTAGAGTTGCATCAGAAACTAATTGATCCCTTATTCATACACTTTATACCAGATAATTGTGGCCCTCAGCAAATTTCAGTGGAGTTTACAAGCTATTTGACCCCTGATCAAAATAGACCATATCAAAAAATGAAAGATTACCTGAGCGGAGGATGGACGAGGCGAGGACAGTGGCGGGGAGGATAGAGGCGGACAGTGGGCAGGGTTTTGTTTCGTCTCTCTCTGCTGCGAGTCGAACAAGAAGAGTCGACTGGGTGGTTCTAACCCATCGACTATCAATTAGTCTCATCAATTTTCTGAGGGTATTTTGGGTAATAACATATTGATTTGTTTTTTAATAGTGTTAAAATAGAGATAATGGCATTAATATAAACTAATCTCAAAATTAATGGCACATAGCTAATTTCTTGTTATGTGGTGGCATTTTCAGAATTGACAAATTAGATAGTGGCATATACCTAAATTTCCCTATTTATTATGAGTTCAATATCTCACTCGCCTTTTTCTCCTACCGAACAATTAAATACCGAACGTTGTCATATTTTACTCCTTGTTCTATTCTCATGCATTAGATCAATAGATCCTTTTCTTATTTTCTTTTCTTTTCTTTCTGATAGTGGCCTGTCAATAAATAATTTTAAATTCAAATACAATATGGTTTAAATCTTAATTCCTGGTTAATTTAGTTTTACTCATGTTTGCGAGGCCTATAAAACCCATGTTTTCTACTCGCCTTTGCAGAAAAGAAGCATCTCTTGAAGGTGCCAACAAGTGATCTGAATTATTTGTGCAACCAGCATCCGGATATTACACCCTGGTTACCGGACATGCTTGTTGATGCGGTTATGTTTTTCAGACTTTACAAGAAATGGGCGGTCCACATCTGCCCGAGCCGCGAATGTCATTGTTGGTTCGAAGATGACGATTCGCTTATTCTGCACCTGATTCGCGAACACCGTTATGTTTGGCCGTTCCTTCAACGCAACCCGACTGAGGATCAGAGGTTTGCTGAGGTCCTTCGCAGTACTGTGTGGAAGCCCATAGATGTCGAGGCTGCTAAAGGTGTTGCAGGTCGGCTCAGTGCTGATCCCCTCGGTACCTTGGAATGGCCATTGTCGGAAGATTCTGGAAGGAGCAAACTCTTGACGGAACTGCAAATGGGATTTGAGGCGTTGTTAGACTCTCAACGGAATGATTGTCTGAGAGCACTTATTGCCGTGGCCTCTGACAGCATTCTTAGGCACCTTGACCCAAGCAACAAAATGCCCATCCCTTTCAGAACTCTTTTGTGCTGCTCCCCCCTCTGCATCCGTTTCATGGACAAGGAGTCTCTTTCCTGTTTTGTTGAACTCGTGAAGGACATGCAAGATTTCCTTCGAGATGAAGCATCTCATAGCGAAGAATTTGAAGGGGACAGAGACTGCGATGTCAACTGGACCAAAGGTGAACATCTCGAAGCTGTCTCCATTTCAGATGGCTCTGATTACTTTGTTCTGGATGGTGACAAGTTTTGCGAAGGTAAGGAGGGGATAGGTGCATGGTTAGTCGAAGCACCCAGCTTTCCCACGATCAAGCAAGCCCCTGCCAAAGCTTCTTTTATCCTGCAACAGGCCAAAAGCATGGGAGCATCAGTTTCTATACACCTCAGAACCATTCGCGTGCAGTCTGATTTCAAATCGGCTGGACTTACCTCCTGCTTCAAGTTGTGGAATATGGGGCACTGGCCGATGCCACTGTTTGGCACCATGCCCTCTGAGTTGGCGTTGGACACTAAACCTGCTCCTGCTACCGTTGACCGCGTGCTGTCTTCTTGGTGCCATTCTGCAACAGAGCCTGCTAAAAAACGACAGAAGATTGCATATGATTCTCAGGTTCATGATGGGTTCCCTGAACAGCTTCTTTTTGTGTGAACTTATTTTTCTTGTCATTTGTTAGTAATCCAGTAGCTTAAATTTGGTCTGCAGATGATGCAGCAGCTCGAACTTATCAAATTAACTTACAAGCTGCAATTCTTGGAGAGTCAGGTCCGCAGGCTCTGTGCTGTTGACCTCCGCATGTATATTTTGCCTCTTTTGAGATCCTCCTTGCGGGTTTGTGAATTTACTTATGTACAAACCTTTGGGATGTTATGCTTGTTCTGCTGCACACTAGATTGATTTTTCACATTTTACATGTGCAGATGAAATTGTTTATGTTCATGAGACAGGGTACTGGAGAAGAGGATGCTGATTCTGTAAGAGAATTTTTCATTCAATATTACATTTTAATTTCTAGTTAGAAAGTCATTGCAGAGCTAAGTCTTGTTAACCACTACCTTTCCTGTACTGGGTTGTTGAACACTTGGCTGAACCCAGGATTGGCATAAACCTTGTTGAGAGGTCTGCTTCTGCAGATGTCATTACTGTACCTTGTAATAGCTTTTTGTGTTAATTTTTACTGTAGGGCCATATAACAGAGGGGTCCCAAGGACAGCAGTCCGAGGAAACTGTCCACAGCACAGTTAAAGGAGAACATGATGCTGAAGGGGGCAGCAGTGCAACAACACCCTACCCTTGCAAGAAAAGTGAAGAATCTTCATGCAACCCTCTGGAGTTGCAGAGCGGTGGGAGCAGTACGGATGGTGGAACTGAACTTGATTGCATGGCGATAGATGGTGAAGAACCACCTGGTGCAAGCATCGGAGCAGGCATGGCTGGCAGACCATCACTGGTTACAAATGTGGATGCAGCTCCCTTTAAGGGCAGAAACATCTCAGCGGCGGCCGAACCTGCCGCCGTATCCGAATCAGATGATGCCAACTCCGAGCTGGAAGCTGAACATGAGCCTCAGTGGTCAGAGGAATTCCTATTGAAACTCTTCGACCATTTGGAAATGTGCAACGATGCAGATTCCAAATCCGAATCTGAAGTTGGATCAGAAGACAGAGGTGAAGGGTTGGAGTATCCGACATTATTTGTGGTTGATCCGTTGACGAAAGAGAAAAGCCCTTGGGAGATCAAAGACAAGGTTCTCTTGAAGACCAAAGACGGTGTTCTCTTCGTTCGCATGACTATCACTGATGTCGTGAAGCATTGCCTAGAAAGGTTCGGCCTGGATGGTGCAAAGAATATTTGGGAATGGCGAACCTACATGACTTGGGAGTGCTGGCGCTGCTTTCACTGCAACAAGAGGTTCCCAGATGAAAAGTCCCACATGGCACACATGGTGTCTGTGCATCAGCTTGGTCTCTCTTGGGATCACTTCCGCTTGGTGCCTTCTCAAGTCTGGCAAGGTCTTACAGGATTGGATGAGGATGCGAAGGGAAGGACTTTAAGCCTGAATGATTCCGTCACAGCTGATCACACTTACAGAAGATACCTCGTGAAAATGCCAAATTTTAGAATTCCATGTGAAGATGACAAAAATTTAGAACAGGAGGAACTTCACAAGGGCAATCTATTTGGTATTAAAGTTGAGGAAATACGAGATGAACTTGGTTGCTTGAAGCGTCTGTTTGATAGAAAAGAAAAACAATGCTATACCTCTGATGCTGTATGTTACTGTTGTTGCCTTCTCTTTTCTTTAATTGTTCCGCCATCCCGTTCTCTCATGTATAGTTATGCTTTTTGCAGATGGCCGCGGTGGACACTGAAATTGTACAATATTTTGATCGATTGAAAAAGCTAAAGCAAGACCTCTCCGACTTGTGTTTCTATGACTGCAAGAAAGATATCTTGCCTCATATAAATTTTTCCCTGCAGGTAAATGTCCAAACCTTAGCTACCCTGTCTTGCCTTGTTATTTGTGCATGTATGATGCTTTGATGGACTCGTGATTTTGTAATGTTCTGCAGAATAACTACCTCACAGGTGATGATGGGGGTGATGATGACCTTTGGTCATGGGCATGCGAGAGATTAAATGTATGGATGAGTCCAGCTGGTTTCAATTGTTGCTCATTTCAATTCTCCACAGATGTGCCCCAATGAATATGATCTTAATTTCTTTTAATTATTGCCGTGTTTATTACAGGGTTTGCTTCGTTCTGTTAGATGCTCATTCCTTCCTAACTCATTCTCCACACAGTTAGAATCATCTGGCAAGGTGGGTGGTTGAACTAAGAACATCTTAACCCCCAACAACTCACCCCAAAGGAGAAAATAAACAAATGGACCATACAATAACAGTACCAGCAGCAGAGAACAAAATAACAACAATGATTGCACCTTTTATTCTGTGTTATTTTTTCTTCCATGCATAATCTGTCGGATTGCCTTTTTTCCTTCTTTAAGATTGGTTTGTGTCAGAATAAAACTGATCATGGTTTAAGGTTTAAGCCTGTGCTCAGTCTTGACCAAGTTTTCTTTTTCCCTTGGTAAATATTACCAGCAGGTCATAATCAACATCGAGCATGACAAATCAGTGTTCAGTTTTGCTTACTTTGGGCTTTCTTGGAAATTCAATGGTGAGTTTTCCTTTCTTTTCATATTCCTGCACTTGTTGGGGACTGTTATTTCTATGGATGCCCGTTCATATTGCTATTAGCATCTTTAATTGCTTGATGTACTTGTATTTTTCCAGGGCTGGTGCCATCTAATGGGGAAACGAGATTCAAGGGCTCCTTCACGTTTTCAGGGATGATGTCGATACCAGGTGGTGGTTTGTCTGTTGACAGGAATGTTGTTATAGATAATTGTAAGAGAACATATCAACTGTTCAATGTGGAAACAAGTATTGCCATGTCCTTCACAGCCTCTGTACGGAAGAAGTTACTGCAGTTTGAAGATGAGTTTCGTAAGAAGGTATCTGAGGGCTCTAAAAGGAAAAGTATAACAAATAAAGAAATGCATGTGTTGTTAAAGTATTGAGCTAGTTACCTTACACAGGAAAGAAATCCATTGCCAATTAGTAATACGTAAGTGCATATTTCTGTATCTGTAATGCTTATCAAGCTAGCTAATGAGTGTTTGTTCATACTGCTTTGCTAAATTTGTTAAATAATTCCAATGTTCTTTAAGAAATTGAAGAATTAAGTGTAAGGTCCCTATGCATCTGGAATTCTGGATGGGCACTTCTGAAAGATGGTATTTTGTTATGGACCTATTTGCACTTTTGATAATTTCCGATTCAGTTGTGCTTTTGAGCTGAATTATGGCTTGATAATCGAGTCACTAATGTACAACACATCCTCGGTGATCCTAAATTCCTAATTGGGTCAGCAACAACATTAAAGGTCCTACACTGGTCGAACAGTGCAGTTGTCGCGGAGGTGGGTGTAACGAGCAAATAAAAAGCTGTTGATAGCCCCCATCAAATTGGCTGAAATAGCTAATTGTACTTATGACCTGGTCTCCTTCAAACGAAATGAGGTCTGTATTGGGGGAGAGGCCACGGACCCACGGTCCTTGTATTAATGAGAGCAAAGCAATTAATTGAATCCTTCTTTTCTAAGGGAGACTTTATTACCTCAGCATGCAAAACAACATTTGAATCAAGACTCAAGAGAATTAGAGTTATTGTTAAAGGAGTTAACAAGAATAGACCACATCCATAGGCATATTTTGCATCTATGAGAGTTTCACAAAATTGTGTACAAAATACCATTGTCTTTAAGTTCTTGCATGGATTTAATCCAAGAGCTAAAATCTACATCATCCTTAACCAACATCGATGGTTCAATCAATTTCTTTTCAAGATTCATTTTTGCACAAAGTTTGGTTAAGAATTGTTAGGTATGAACTGATGGCTCTGATACCACTTTGTAAACCACTATTACTAAGATCTTAGGTATAAAGATATAACAAGTATGTGTGTGCAAGCGTTTCAAACAAGATTTTAATCAACTAGCAATTTTATCAAGTTTTGGAACAAGACAAGTGAGTATGCGCAATTATCACAAGAAAATAAAGATAAGCAAGAGCAAGTGCAAGAAAGTAAAGAACACAAGATGTAACACGGTTCGGCAACTCAACACCTACGTTCATGGGACCTTCGACTTCACACTAGGTCGAAATCAACACTAGTCAAATAAGTATTTACAAATGAGTCTATTCAAAAGACTCCAAAACCTTTGCAATTGGGCAAGAACGTCCAAGATTGCAAGGTAACCAAAAACAGCTCCGAAGAGAAATAATTTTAGAAGAGCAAAAGGATCCGAAGGACAACACCTTCCAAAGACCAAAAAAAAGGATCCGAAGGGCAAAACCTTCCAAAGATCAATAGACTAGCTTGAATAGATGATTATAGAATAATAGCTATCCTAAAATAATGTTTGGATGCTAAAGGGGGAAGATGTCTCTTCTCTTATGTGCTGTTGAGTGCTTGTGATCACTTGAGAGCTTGTTGGAAGTATTCCTATTGCTTTCTTGATGTGTTGAAAATATGGAGACTTGTTTATATATGCACAAGACAATCGAGCTCATCAAATTCGTCAAAATAGAGAAGTTCATTACAGAAATTGGACAACTTGTTACGGAGATCATGGAACCCGTTATGACGGGTCTGGAAATTTTTCGAAGTGCCCTTGCTCCTCTCTGTAGCTGACATGTGGGGAACATTCTTTGGGAAACTCGTTATGACGGGTTAGGACCCGTTGTAACGGGTGGTAACACATTGTGACGGGTGCTGTAACGCTACCCATAACTTTCCTCTCGAGAGTTGCAATACTTAGCCAAATCTTTAGCTTCTTCAAGTCTTCAAGTGGGCTAGTCTTTCCAGGGACCCGTTATAATGGTTTGGAATCTGTTATACAACATTCACAACCCGTTATAACAGATATGGTAACAGACCTGGTACGTTCCTCTCGATTTTTCTTCTGCTTGGTCTGTTTGACTTGAATCTTGTAATGAAGTGCTCGTCTTGATTTTTAAACCATTTTTTGTTGGCTCAAGATTCCCTTGAGTTTGTTGATTTGCAAAACTATTTGAATTTTATCATTTCTTGTGTTTGGCGAATGTCGGTAGGGCATTTAAGCAAAATGCACAAAGGAACACAAGAGATGATCAAGAATGACCTAAGAGCAAGATTAGAAGATCAAGATGAAGACCTGCTTAGGTTAATTAGATCTTAGTCTATTTAAATTTGGGATTGAAAAAAGTAATGAAATACAAACCAAACTAGCCAAAACCAAACTTCACGAACATGACGTTATAACGCCAGATTGGTGCAATGTTCAAATTGAATTTAAAATAGAATTGGGATCAATTGAATTTCAAAACCTCAAAAATATGTCTTAAATATTATTTAAGTTGATGACTATAAACTTTGTTTGATAAAAAACATCATTTGAAGTAGTAACAAAATAATCAAAGCCAACATCCAAAGAAGATGGTGTTATAATGTCAGAATGGATTTTTGTCAAAATTTGGCTAAAGTACATGAAGTATAACGGTATAATTAATGCATAAAGATAACGTTATAACGCTATGTAAAAGTTGTACGATCAAAATCCAACGGTCAAATTATTTGTCCTCACTCAAGATAGCGTTATAACGCTATACACATGAAATAGCGTTATAACGCTAGATTTCGTAGAAATGCTTTTGGTCAGGTTTGAACCCTATGTAAATCTTTCTTCTCCAACAATTGAAACGATTTAACTATTCCAACACCATTACCAGCAACCTTGAGCTCAATACTATAGCCAAATTCTTGCTCTTAATCCCAAGTTTAATTGGCTAAATACAATTTAGGGATTATAGAGAGTTAGTTTGTTTAAGTTGTATTCTTTGTTTGTCATCCAATTAGCAAATTGTCAACTCTATAGTGAGTGTGTGTAGTCTTGAGCTCCAACGGTGTGTGTAAGTGAGCTCAAGATAGTCGGCTTGATTATCCACCGGCATGTGTAAGAAAGATAGAGTTTGACGACGTGTTAGAGTTGGAGGCTCCACCGGTGTGTAAGAGAACCCAATTCCAAAGTTGTACATTAAACAAGCAAGTTTTTGTTCAGTGGAGTAGACCAAGCTTGTTACGCAAGAAGTGGGTGCGTCAGGAACCCGGAGACGGAGATGTGGTCGTAGTGCAAGTCGAACTTCGTCAACACTTGATTGTGCCACTTCTCTTCTCTTACTCCCTTTTAATTTCAATTATTATTAAATTGCTTGTGTGATTGTGAAATTGTGCTTGAATTGCTTAATTAGGAAGTTAATTGAATTGCTTGTTTAATTGCTTGACATAATTATGTAGCATTGGTTAAATTGATTGAATTGTTCTATTAAGCCAATTGTAATTAGGAATTAGGTTTGTGTAAATTTGCAATTAAGGCATTGTGATTGCCATTAAGTCGAAAATTAGTCATAACTTAGGTCGCCTAGGTTTACAAAGTGGTATCAGAGCAAGTTGAACTTGCTAATTAAGTTTATTAGTTGCAAGTAAAGGTCCAAATTTGAAGGCAACCTATAGATGAATTTCTTTACCCTCGGTATTAGAACTTGATTGTAAAAACTTTGGGTATTAGAAACTTAGGATGACCAACTACTTAAATCTTCTTGGTCTTTGGAATTTGGTCTCCATTAGATACACACCAGAATATGTCCCCAAAACAAATGAATTGATCAATAGTTAGTTGTTAAAGAAAGGTGAAATGACCATGCAATTAATGCAATTTTAGCATCAATACATGAGTCAATTACGTCAATTCTAGGGGAGAAAATCAATGCCTATGACATGTGACATGCATTGCTTCAAAAATATGAAGGTAATGCATTGCTTAAACGATCTAGAGGAGCCGGATTGCAATCACAATTGAAGAACTTTAGAATCAAAGAAAACGAGTCCATTGAGGACATGTATACATGTCTTACAATTCTAACTAACAAAATTATTGAAATAGGTCATGCAATGGAGACCCTCATGGAGAGCGTATATGAGTTCGTTAGAGGTCATGAACAATGCTAGAGAAGTGCTCTTCACATCCGAAGAAGTGTATTCATTTCTCAAAATCTATCAGGAAACCCTTCGGCAACTTGGAGAACATGACCATCAATCCAAAACCATAACATTATCGGCCCGAAACTCTAGTCATTACTAAGTCTCCACCTCCAACCAAGAATCCCAATTTGTTTCACCCTTTCGAGACTTTGGGATATATGGAAGCAAAGACATCTCCATTCTCACCACGTTGCTTGAAGAAATGTTCAACAATGGGGGAACATCAAGTGGAGGACATCAAGGAGATCATCATCATGCCTTCATCGCCTTAGTGGATGAAGGGAAGATCAACTTTGATGTCATCATCTCCAAGAAAAACGTAACCGACCCGGGAGTGATCGAGCTTATCAAGAAATTTGCTCTCGGACGAGTTAAGGAGCACAATGTAGTGGAGGAGGAACATTCATTGGAGGAAGTACAATCGATGGACAAAGAGCAACCGATGGAGGAAGCCTCCAAGGATGAAGCTAGCAGATCCACCTCTAACGAAGAAGCTAAGGTATCTCTAGACTCTAAACCCATTGAGGTTACTTTTTGTGCAGGATTTAAATCCGATAGTGAATCGAATCATGATTGTGATGACACAAGTGATGTGTCAAATGAAAAGTTATTGAAAATTGAAATTGATAGATTAAACAAACTCCTTATTGAATCAAATCAATCCCTCATGAGTAAAGATTGCACAATTGGAGGGTTGAATAATAATTTTTTTTTATCTTGAGTCCAAGGAAAACAAACTTGAAATTGAAAATAAGACCTTGAAGTCCTCTTGTGCTTTAAGCAAAAACAAATTGAACTTGAGCAAAATATTTGAGGGACAAAAGCATCATGACAAGAAATGGGATATGAAAGGGGTTCATTCTCAACTTTACCATCCAAGAAACTCCAAAGTCCTAAATTTGAGGGAAACCAAATGGGTAAGGATAACAAGGGCAAAAGTGCAAAACACCAAAATAAGGCAATGTACCAAATCATGTATTTAGATACCGATTCAACAACGGAAGCTATACCAAACCTAGAACGATACCTAGGTATTTCAACCCATCATCGTCTAACAATGCATATTATAAGAGGCCAAGTGGATGGGCATATGAACCAAAATGCTGCAACCTTGCCCAACATGGTGTAAGACAACCGAAAACTAAAGATTGTGTCTTAATCAAAATGTGTGCCTAAGAAAAATTTCAATTACATTTACCAATCAAACAGCAAGGCACAACACTTGAGAAATGATTATCACACTAGGTTTGTTAAAGCAAACATATTAATAAATGCAAGTGGTAATCCTCCAACAAGTGTCATATGCAACTATTGTTGTAAACATGATCATATTTTGTTGGGATGCACCCTTAGGAAGATAAGCAAACAATCAAAGGTTCATTGGGTGCCTGAAAGGCAAACATAGATATTTTTAAGGTTAACCCCCGATACTAATTGCCATATATTTAGAAGGAGCAAATCTTGGATAAATTGTGCCTTATAAAACTCAAACAAACTCATATAATTGTTAGCCCTAATAAAAAATATGCTTCCGCAAAATTTTTACAAACTTGTATTTTAGGGCTTTATGATTGATTTGAAAAATGCATAAATTGAGGGGGAACATTGTTGCTCAATTATAATTGTGCATAAATTGAGGAAGAATTATCAAATTGAGGGGGAGCTATGTTTTCCAATTGGAAATTTTCAAAGTGCAACCTTTTGTTTGATTTCCAAAAAGGTTTTGTGAATTAATTGAATTGCAATTGTTTAGATTAGGAAATGATTTATTTGGTTAATATGTTGGGATTATTCAATTGAGTTTGGTGCAATTCAATTAGGATATCAAAATCAATTAACAATTTCCTAATTTAACACAATTGCAATTCAATCAAATTAACAAAATCGTTGTGACATAAATGAGAAACAAAAGTGCGGAAGCATTTTACTTTCCATCTCTTTTTCGTTGTCTCCGGCCTCTAATCCAGTCAACGTCGGAGATGTCTTGAAACTTGCGGATGCGCCTTGTCACATGTGTTGAGACAATGTCGTCGATTTGGCTAGACTTCCACTATATTTATCATGATTTCAAAACCATGTTTTATTGCATATAAATCTAAAAGCAAAAAAAAATGTGCATTCTTTGTTGTATATAAGTCTTGATCTTTTCTTTTGATATTTTCTATGGTTAGTTATCAGGACCGCCCCCGAATGGCAAGAACCTGGTTGACTTATCATGCTTTTTTGAGATCTCGGTGTTAAAGAAGTACATGATAGTGTCAGGAAGCTGAGTTCATGCTCCTTTGAGCTTCAAATAACCAATTGTGCACAATCAGGTCACTCTTTACTTCTTTGTAACTTTTTTGTTGTATCTGTAAGTAGACGTTATCGTGCTCAACTACTTACATACAATCAATATCATAAGTACTACTAATCATTTTTAAAAGCGAAATTAAAATTACTAAAAGAACATTAAAGATCTTAGAAATCAAAATCTCAACACGTAAATCAATCAAGAGATTCCGTACCTACTTGAGTTGTTCTCCGCAAATCGTCAGAAGAACCGCAAAGCGATTTCTCTCTTTTTTCTCTTTCTAAGTAATGACAACTTATTCTTTATGAAAAATGGATGAAGATAGGATCAACCTTACATTAGAATTCACGTATTTATAATTGCCTGTTATTGAAGCAATATTTAACAGAGGAGATGTACAGTAGAATGGATAGCGCACCCTTCCTTGATTAATGGATATGCACACCTTTAATTAAATACATTGCACCTATAAGATGCGCCTATATGTAATGGATGCAAAAGCACCCTTTTGCTTAACCAACTAGATTCATTTAATCATTATGTGAGAATGTACTGAACCACTAATCAGATTACCATAATAGTGCAATTAGGCGCATGTTAATTAAGTCCATTAAACCAGTCCATTAGTTTTATTCTTGGGCCATATGATTATTTTTCTTACATTCTCCCACTTGGTCCATTATAAAATTTTATGAAATTACAATGTTCATAAGATGCCACATAATATTCTATGTCTTTATGTTTCATAAATTCTAAAATCATAATATTTATACTTAAACAAAATAAATACGAGTCATGACGGTTGTTAATATATTTGTTACTAACTTTCTTTCATGTACTACAATATATATTCTAACTTAATATAAACCATAATGGTATACTTTAGAATCCACATTAATTATCTAATTTACATACACTAATTTCTATTATTAGAAAACAATAATATATATAAACTTAATTGAATAGAAATTTAATTTGAAACAATCAATCAATAATAATATCATAAATAATCATTTATTTATAATATAAGTTTAATTACAACAATCATTTATCACAGCAAACTATCCCCATTCTTTCAACATGCTCGTGAAATATCTTGGGTGGTAATCTTTTCGTCAAAGGATCAGCTATCATCATCTCTGTTCTTATATGTTGTATTGTTATTGTTTGTTTTTGTACTTCTTCTTTGACTGCAAATACTTAATCTCCATGTGCTTGGCTCCCTTGGAGTACTTCATTTTTGCTGAAGAAGACTGCTGTAGAATTATCGCAATAAATTTTCAGTGGCTTGGCAATACTATCAGCAATTCCAAGTCCTGAAATAAACTTCCGCAGCTATAATTCTTGTACCATGGCTTCAAAACATGCCACGAACTCGGCTTCCATAGTGGATGCAGCGATTACTGTCTGTTTCGCACTTTTCCATGAGATTGCTCCGTTGGCTAGAAGGTACACATATCCGCAAGTGGATTTTCGTGTATCACAACACCCAGCATAGTCTGAATCTGAATAACCGACTGCTTCTAATAGTTTGATCTTCTATACATTAGCATGTAGTCTTTAGTACCCAGCATGGTCTTAAAACTTTCTTTGCTGCCTTCCAATGTTCTATTCCATGATTGCTTTGATAACGTCCAAGCATTCCTACAACAAAATTGATATCTGGTCTTGTACAAGTTTGTGCATACATCAAACTATCCACAATGAAAGCATAAGGAATTTTATTCATTTCTTCCTTTTCCAATTCATTTTTAGTACATTGATATAAACCAAATTTATTCCCTTTTTGAATTGGTACTTTATCAACCGAACATTTCTCCATCTTAAATCTCTCGAGAATCTTATTAATATATGCTTTCTGAGACAAACCTAACAAACCTTTGACATTTATCTGCGCACCCTTCCTTGATTAATGGATATGCACACCTTTAATTAAATACATTGCACCTATAAGATGCGCTCTGTAATGGACGCAAAAAGCACCCTTTTGCTTAAGCAACTAGATTCATTTAATCATTATGTGAGAATGTACTGAACCACTAATAAGATTACCATAATAGTGCAATTAGGCGCATGTTAATTAAGTCCATTAAACCAGTCCATTAGTTTTATTCTTGGGCCATATGATTATTTTTCTTACATTCTCCCACTTGGTCCATTATAAAATTGTATGAAATTACAATGTTCATAAGGTGCACATAATATTCTATGTCTTTATGTTTCATAAATTCTAAAATCATAATATTTATACTTAAACAAAATAAATACGAGTCATGGTGGTTGTTAATATATTTGTTACTAACTTTCTTCCATGTACTACAATATATATTCTAACTTAATATAAACCATAATGGTATACTTTAGAATCCACATTAATTATCTAATTTACATAGACTAATTCCTATTATTAGAAAACAATAATATATATATAAACATATTTGAATAGGAATTTTATTTGAAACAATCAACCAATAATAATATCATAAATAATCATTTATTTATAATATAAGTTTAATTACAACAATCATTTATCATAGCAAACTATCCCCATTCTTTCAACATGTTCGTGAAATATCTTGGGTAGTAATCCTTTCGTCAAAGGATCAGCTATTATCATCATCTCTGTTCTTATATGTTGTATTGTTATTGTTTGTTTCTGTACTTCTTCTTTGACTGCAAAATACTTAATCTCCATGTGCTTGACTCCCTTGGAGTACTTGTCATTTTTACTGAAAAAGACTGTTGCAAAATTATCGCAATAAATTTTCAGCGGTTTGGCAATACTATCAGCAATTCCAAGTCTTGAAATAAACTTCCGCAGCCATAATTCTTGTACCCATGGCTTCAAAAGATGCCACGAACTCGGCTTCCATAGTGGATGCAGCGATTACTGTATGCTTCGCACTTTTCCATGAGATTGCTCCGTTGGCTAGAAGGTACACATATCCGCAAGTGGATTTTCGTGCATCACAACACCCAGCATGGTCTGAATCCGAATAACCAACTGCTTCTAATAGTTTGATCTTCTATACAACACCCAGCATGGTCTTAAAACTTTCTTTGCTGCCTTCCAATGTTCTATTCCATGATTGCTTTGATAACGTCCAAGCATTCCTACAGCAAAATTGATATCTAGTCTTGTATAAGTTTGTGCATACATCAAACTACCCACAATGGAAGCATAAGGAATTTTATTCATTTCTTGCTTTTTCAATTCATTTTTAGGACATTGATATAAACCAAATTTATCTCCTTTTTGAATTGGTACTTTACCAGCCGAACATTTCTCCATCTTAAATCTCTCGAGAATCTTATTAATATATGCTTTCTGAGACAAACCTAACAAACCTTGTGATCGATCACGAAATATTTCTATTCCTGTCACATAGTTTGCCTCGCCCATATCTTTCATTTCGAAATTCTTCGAGAGAAATTTTTTGGTGCTTTTCATCGTATCAAGATCGTTGGTCGCATGTAAAATATCATCAACATATAGAACTAGAAACATTATCTTACTCCCACTGACCTTCAAGTATATACAATAATCAACAATGTTTTCCTTAAAACCAAAAGAAGTAATTACATCATTGAACTTGAGATACCATTGTCGTGATGCTTGTTTCAGCCCATATATCGATCTTTTCAATTTGCAAACCATATCCTTTTTCCCAATTGAAAAGCCCTCGGGCTGATCCATGTAGACTTCATCTTCGAGTTCTCCATTGAGAAAAGCGGTTTTGACGTCCATTTGGTGTAACTCAAGATCGTAATGAGCTACTAAAGCTAATATGATACGTAAAGAATCTTTCTTAGAGACATGCGGAAATGTCTCTTTATAATCAATGTCGTCTTTCTGAGTGAAACCTTTGGCAACCAGTCTAGCTTTATATCGTTCAATTTTGCCTTTTGAGTCACGTTTGATCTTAAAGATCCATTTACATCCAACTTGCTTGGAATCATGAGGCAATTTAACGAGATCCCCGACTTGATTTTGTTCCATTGATTTTAACTCGTCTTTCATGGCATTAATCCATTTATCAGATTCTTCACATTCAATAGCTTTCTTGTATGAAACCGGATCATCTATTGCAGAATCAATTTCAGATTCTTGTAGATAAACCAAATAATCATTAGATATAGCTGATTTTCATTCACAGCTAGACTTTCTTAATGATGTCTCATTTGGTTCAACTATATCATCAGGAATGTTGTCATCAATCAGAATGTCATCAGTAACAATTAGTTGTTCTTGAATAGTTGGAATAACTACTTTCGAAACAACAGACAAAGGAACAACAACTCGCTCCGTAATTTCCTGAAGATCAAAATTACATTAATCAGAATTTCTTGTACTGATTTCAGCATTCTCGATAAAACGTGCATTTCCGGATTCAATAATTCTCGTACTATGATTTGGACAGTAAAATCTGAAACCTTTGGATTTCTCTGGATATCCAATAAAGAATCTGCTATTGTTCTGAAATCCAATTTATTTTCGTATGGGTTATACAAACGTACCTCCCCAGGGCAACCCCATACATGTATATGACATAAACTAGGTTTCCTTCCCGTCCAAAGTTCGAAAGGAGTTCATTCTACTGCCTTACTTGGAACCCGATTTAGTAAATACATGCGGTCTTAAGTGCATACATCCACAAAGATTTAGGCACAGCTGAATTACTGAGCATACTCCTAACCATGTCCATGAGTGTTCTGTTACGACGTTCAGCAACACCATTTTTTGTGGTGTGTCAGGCATAGTGTATTGCGCACATATACCACGTTTTTCTAAGAATTTAGCAAAGGGTCCAGGATTTTGTCCTGATTCGTCATATCTACCATAAAATTCTACACAGCGATTAGATCGAATGATTTTCACTTGTTTTTCTAATTGTCGTTCAACCACATTAATAAACACCTCAAGTGCATCAATAGATTGTGACTTCTTATTCAATAGATAAACAAACCCATAACGTGAAAAATCATCGATGAAGGTGATGAAATACTTTTCTTTATTAAATGAAGGAACATCAAATGGCCCACAAATATTTGTGTGAATTATTTCTAGAAGTTGAGAGCTACGAGTGGCACCTTTCTTAGTATGTTTTGTCTGTTTGCCTTTTATACAATCAATACATACACCTAAGTCAGTAAAATTCAAGTTTGGAAGAACTTCAGACTTTACTAAACGTTGCATTCTTTCTTTGGATATATGACCCAATCTTTTGTGCCACAAGTATGCCGACTTTTCATCATTCATATTTCTTTTCATCCCAATAGTGTTGTTTACGGTAATCAGATATTCTACATGAGAATTATCTAACTCTAATTTATATAATCCATCAATCAAATTGCCACAATCAATCATGCAATTATTTTTATATAAACTAAAGTATGTAGATCCGCGAGAAAACAAAGGTACATATAATGCATCATACAAATTGACAACGTTGCTAGATTCTAATACAAGTCGATATGTACCGACTCCTTCCACTGGCACCTTGTCTTTATTGCTCATAATTACATATCTTTCACTTTGTCGACTTTGGCTTGTGGTTTGGATCGTAAGAAATCCCTTTCTTTTCGAACCAAGCCTTTTTTCAGACAATCCTTTTGAAAGTGACCCATCTTACGACAAAAATGGCACTTTAATTTGTTTCATTCTTTCTTAAAACTTGCATTAGAAGACACCTGAAGGATTTTCCCTTTCTTCTTAGTCTTAGCTTTTCCAGGTTTAGCAATAGAACCCGACCCAGCTTCAAGTTTTGAAAAATGAACAGTGTTGGGTTTCATTTCGTTAAGCATTGCCTCTTCCTGAACAAGTTTACTAGTCAGTTCATTTATGTTCCATTTATTTTCTTGATCATTATAATTAATTTGGAACGGACTATAAACATCATTCGGCAAAGAGTTCAAAATAAATTGAACTAGAAATCCTTCATCAACTGTCATTCCCAAACTCCTAAGTTTTGCGGAGAGAGATGTCATTTCAGTGATATGTGCATGCATAGTGCAACTACCATCATACTTCATAGTGGTAAGTTTTGTCATAAGTGCACCAGCAAGCGACTTATCGGCTGTTTGTGAGCGTTCCTTGATGTTTGCTAGAAACTCTTGAGCGTTATTCGTATCCTGAAGAGCAACCTTAATGTTTTCATCAATCGTCATTCGCAAAAACATAAGACATAATCTGTTAGAACGTTCCCAGTCTGCCATAAGTGCCTTATCTTCCTTGCTGCTTTTATCAGTTAGAGGATTTGGCTTGTCAAGTAACAATGCCATGTCTAAATTCTGTGCACCTAATTAGTGAAATTGAACTTGCTCATTCCATTCAGCAAAGTTAAGACCATTAAAGATTGTCACAGATGATGCATGCGATTGCAACATAGGTACATCAACTATAATTTAAAAAAAATGAAAATAAGAAAATAAAATTTTAGAAGATCAGTTGAGAAGAGACATAATGCAATAATATCAGATTTTCGAGCAATAACTTAAATAATATATCCTAATTATCCTTTGGGACTTATTAAGATATATTAAACATAATATTCTACTAGAAAATAATTACTTCAATATGATAATTTTATTGTTTCAATACATGTTGTTACCTTTGGGTATCCAACAATTGTGGAATAACGTAAATTATCAACTTAATTATGTAAACTATGAGATCATAATTTACCTTTGAGCAATTCATAAAATCTCATAGTCTACTAATTAATTAATTAATTAATCATTATTTAGTATATGACAGATCTTAATATCATATAATCTTAATAAATGATCAACTAATTTTTTTTTTATTGTACTTTGATTTCTTTAGAGTAAGGACACTTTGGTGTCTAAAAATACCGTCATAATTCAAAGTTACTGCAAATTTTAGTCACAAATTATAAAAATGTGTGAATTTGCATATATTTCAACTTTAATCTCTTTACCAAAAATAAGTATTGAAATTATTTCGTTAGATGGGATACACCATCAAGCTATATAAAAGTTTAAGATGCTCTTTAATTTAAACCAAATTAGAAGCCAGCATACATTATCTGATTCGTCATTAATTGGTTCTGTCATAGCAAGTTAGGGATTTTAATATACGTACCAAAATAACAATAACTTAATCGATACTACATTAATCGGGGAAGATTATAATATACGTACCAACAAATTAGTATTCTGTTCTTAATTGATACTACATAAAACTATTCAACAGAAGAAGAAAAATTCATGTAAAGGTTCCGTCATTTATTAGATATGGTAATTGTCACAGAAGATATGGTACGTATGGCCCAAAATGATATGGTCTTGATCATGTAAATGATGAAATGATATGATTTTGATCATTTAATGGTTCTGTCATAATTCAAAATTCCATAATTTCATCATTTAAGATAAAAAAAAAGTGGTTCTGTCATAAATAATTTGGAAGTTTTATCAAAAACAATAAATAATTTGGAAATTAATCTTCGTACCAATTTTTTATTTTTATAAAGCATGTAACTTAACTTAATCGGAAGATTATAAATTCCAAAATCTTGCTCTGATGATAAAAGCGAAATTAAAATTACTAAAATAACATTAAAGATCTTAAAAATCAAAATCTTCACACGTAAATCAATCAAGAGATTTCGTACATCTTGCCATGTCTAGCTATAGAAGAATACTTGAGTTGTTCTTCGCAAATCGTCAGAAAAACCGCAAAGCGATTTCTCTCTTCTTTCTCTTTCTAAATAATGACAATTTATTCTTTATGAAAAATGAATGAAAAGAGGATCAACCTTACATTAGAATTCACATATTTATAATTGTCTGTCATTGAAGCAATATTTAACAGAGGAGATGTACAGCAAAATGGATAGCGCACCCTTTGACATTTATCTGCACACCATTACTTGATTAATGGATATGCACACCTTTAATTAAATACATTGCACCTATAAGATGCGCCTATTTGTAATGGACGCAAAAGCACCATTTTGCTTAACCAACTAGATTCATTTAATCATTCTGTGAGAATGTACTGAACCGCTAATCAGATTACCATAATAGTGCAATTAGACGCATGTTAATTAAGTCCATTAAACCAGCCTATTAGTTTTATTTTTGGGCATATGATTGTTTTTCTTACAATATCTAGTACCTTATTAAATGTTTTCTGGTTAATGAATAAGTCTCAAACGGATTTAGTTAGTATTATTGTGTGCAACGAGGCTAAAAATTTGCTCATGCGAGTTTCAAATAGCAGGCAAGCACATTTATATTCATGTCTGTCCTTGTAGTCATAATGTCATACACTTTATGTCGGAAGTTGTAATCTCCAAGTCTCGAATCTGATTCCGAATCCGAAGGACAACAGCAGGAACCCGAGACATTGTTCGGGTAATAAACTGAACTCGAGTAGTATGAAGAACTCGGGAGGTGAAACTTAAGGAGTTCGGGAGCATATCGAGATAGAAGATCTCGGGATGCCAAAGACAAAGAGAACTCGGGACAAACAACCCGAAGTCACTCTAGATGTCGAAGATGAGGATTCGAGAATATCAATCCGAATCACTCACAGCTCGAGTTAACAGCTTGAGTTGATAGACGTCGAAAGAAGAATTCTGACAGGAGGCCACCAAAGTCAGAGACAGCACGTGGGTGCAAAGATTTTTGTATCGTGGCCATGATGAGCTACAGTAGGCTAGTATAGTAGCTGTAGACTTTCTTGTACATGTAATGATTAACTCTTTTAATATAAATAGGAGGATAGTGTAGTGTAGAGTGTAAAAGAGAGAGAAATCATCTGTAAAGAATCAGAGATTAATAGAAAAACACTTTTAAGCAAATACTCTTTTTTCTCTCCGATCAAAGTAATTATGTTTTAATCCTCCATAAATCAATCCTCAGTTGAAGTGAGTTGAGCGCCACCTATTCTAAGTAACTTGTGAGAATATCCGAAAGAACTGAGAGTAATCACCCGAATTACAATTCGGATAGTAATTTGTGTTAGAAGTCAATACTAGTGAATAACCTGTGAGCGCCTTAGAACTTCTCTCAATTCAGAAACATCCATCCTCGGAAAGTGTCTTCTGCTAGTGGTTTTAATCCAACACTTTCTTTCTTCCTGTTGGGTCATCTGGGTCATATCTACCCTCAGATAGGGTTTGGTTTGGTTCGATCCTTGATAACTTTGTATGTAGTTCAGGTTGTAAATACATGAATTTTGACACGATATATCATATATGGGTCTGGATGCAATGAAGCTAAATTAGATCGTAAGGTTCTTGAAGATATGTGCTAAGTATCACCCATTTTTTTTCTTTAGTTCCAGTAAATAAAGAATAGTTTGAACTTTTTCAAAAAGAATTTATCAAGTAATAATTTCCCTTTGTATGTATATCTCTGTCTCTCTGATAGGTTACTGTTTATGTGTGTACCTGTGTTGTTTAATTTTGTTTCATATTTCAAGCTAAAATATATTGCTGGTACTGGTTCTTCTCAATCCATACCAGAACAAGGTAACTGTATCACACTAGTTGAGGTTAACATTGATGACATTATTAAATGCCAGATAGCAAAGCCTTGTTCCTTCCTTTTGTTGTACATTTGTCTTGATAAGTATAGTGTCATTCTGTACCATATAATAACTATACCAAATTGAATACCTTTTTCTTTACCAGACTTTGTTGTTTGTATAGATAAAAAAAAACTCTGTATTGAACCGACTTTCTTGTATTTCTGACTTATACATGATAAGTTGAAGACCTAGGTACTGGGATAGAAATGAAAACATGATTAGGATTTTATTACATGTATGGGAATTTTGAAAATGAGAAATGTGCCTGTGTAAAATGAATGTTGTATACTAAAGACCATTGTATGTTTTGTTTTGTACTAATTAAGTTATGTCAATTGATTGTATACTAAACTGTTACTTTAGGAGTCTTAGTCTTGGGGAGCATAGAGAGACATGGTACCATTGTATGGAAAGTTTGGACCTTAGTGTAAAAATGACTAACTATCACTGTATCACATCAAATTAAATTTAATAGTGCTTTGATGTACCACTAAGCTCTGTCATTCTAATTAATCACTGTGTTGACTTGGCCCCCCTTCCATTGAATCCGTAATTTGTATATGACAGAACAGGTACTTGCTCATCTGGCCTGGGGTGCTAATCGAGAATATACCGGTCTTGATCAAGTGTAGTATTAAAACTGAAAATTACACCATAATAAATTATCTCTGTTATGTATTATCGGATGGTAAAGCCCATCGAATCAACTCCTGTGTATATAAAAGTTTATGATCAAACCCATGTTAAGATAATTATGGTACAGGAGAAGAAAAAAAAACGAAGAGTCCAAGCATCAGGGGTCCAACCCGAATTGAAATTTAGAGCAAAATTATGGTGTTTGTGCATGTATCGTGCTTGCGCATCTGAACTCTTCGATGTGTATCAAGATTCATGAAGATTCATGCACATCAAATCGCGACGCACATCGGAAGATCCGAATGCACATGCACGGTACATGTGCAGGCACCGTAACTTCACCCTGAAATTTATGATCAAAACCAAGTTTAATGGCCCAAACCAAGATCGGCCGATCAAATTCGAAAAATACTCAAACTTGTGTGTTGTAAAAATTCTTAAAATGATCCCCATCAAAAGATAGCGAAACACAGTATCATATTCATACGCAAAAAAAAATTATGAATAAAGCATAAAGTTAAAATTTCTCCTTGTTGGTAATTTCCTGCACAAAAGTTGTGATGGCATATTTTTCCTTATAAAAATAAACGCGTAAATGTGTAAAAAGAAATTATCAATTTATCATGAAGTTCATAAAACAATTCAAATCGTTACTTAATAAAGATTATGTGGACTAAGATCGAAACAATTTTATGTAAATAATGCTTCAGTATTTTTGTTTATTGTGTTTCCCTTATCTTCATTAATCAAGTTTCACAATATATTATCATTAGAGGTGTTTTTTTGTCATAGATAGTATGGATTGAGAGAGAGGGAGAAAAATGTAGATTTTTCATTTCTACGTATGAGAAGAAAAAGGTGAGAGTGCTATCTGGTTTTTTTATCAATAGAAAATATATATTAATTTGAGAAATAGAAACTTTGGAATAATTGCATAGAAAAACTATAGATTCTATATTGTTTTTTATCTCAGTTTTTTTTATAATTGTGAAAATTGTACTAATAAAAGTAGTCAAGGGATTAGAATTCTTCGATTGAATCATTAGTAGATTTTCTATTGTGCGACAATTTGTTTTGCTGAACTGTAGATTTTCTACTGTGCGACAATTTGTTTTTTCATAAAAGTAATTACAATTTTATCTTTTTGTTATCAGTCTGCACCAGCTACAATATATTTTTTTTTCGTATTATCAATATGAGTGGGTCTAATTTAAAGAACTTTGATCAAAATCATAATTAAACGTCCAGAAATTTTTGTTATTTATGATCACAATCTTAAATAATTTGTTATATATGGTCAGAGTTGTAAATTATTTTTCGAACAAAAAATTATGCTGCTGAACGGTACAAAATTTCATGTACATGAATTTTAAAAAAATGATTGCACGATAGAAATCTATTTTTTTGGTTACTAATTGAAAAACTCGAAATCATTTTTTATCAGTATCATTTTCATAATTCTCAAAAAAATGTGCTTTTATCTGCCACACCAGTTATTAGATAAAGAATTAGTATATTCTATTTTTTGGAGTAAAAAAAAATAAAGAACCTATTTTTTATGTCGCGGAAAAAAGTACTATTTTTTACAAATTATTTGTACTTATTATTAGTAAAAACTGGGGTTACGAACTGAGACAAAATATAGAAAAAATGAAATAAAAGACGAAACATGCGTAACTTGATTCACAAACCAAAGCAACATTTCTATCTCCACGTCAGACCTAGTATCCAAATGGGGGCACAATAGTATAGCAACCTTTTTGTAGCTTCTCTTGGAACCCTAAAACCAAGCTCCACCACTCATCTATTTAAATAACACCTTTCAAGTAAAAAGAATATAATTCTCTGAGCTCCATGCTCAGTTGCTCTGACTTTGATAGTCTGATCAATGCAAGCATTAAATGCGTGTGCGTATGCGTATGTGTGTTTTCTTGTGTGCGAGTTGGGCTTTAAAAAGAGTCCAGTTAGAGGTGTCATTGGATCATGAAATACGAGTTAAGTTCGATTCAACAAAATACGAGTCAATTCGAACTGGCTCACAATTAAAAATGAGTCAAATGAACTACAAAATAATTATTTTTAAGTTGATTTCGAACGAATTGCGAGTCTGAAAAAAGTTTTACACAGATTTCGAATGAATTTTTATTAGCTTATTATTTAATAATGTATTTATCATTTTAATAAATTAAATTTTACAAAGAGTATAAATTAGAAATATATCATTACTTAAATAAAATAAAAAGTTAATATTTTAAAATCAAAATTTATAAAACAAATCAACAACAGTTATTAACAAATGAATGAATATATTACATTACTGATTCAATTTAAGAAATAAGATGATTCAATTTAAGAAGTAATACGAGCTATACGAACTGATACGAACGAATCTATCGAGTCACGATTTAAATACGAACAAAGATAAAAGCTCAAGTCTGTGAAGCCCAAATCCAGCCTACTCAGATAAAAAAAAAAGTCTAAACAACTGAACAGCATGTTTCCTATATTTTTGAAGTGCAGATAGAACCAAAACAGTATGTGCAAGTTCTGTGCTTTGAAAAATGTTTTAATGTCATATTTGCTCTTCAACTCTTTTCTAATATTAATTAAGCGGTTCTCTTTAAAGGAAGGATATGCGGTTCTCCTTGACGTGCATGCATATATCAGAGTGTCATCTGAACTCTGAAGGTGCAATAATTTAATATATATGATTTGGAGACTGGGTAACTACGAATAAAGGAAAAGCAAAATTGCTTTATTACTGCCACCAATATATAATCTAGCCTAGGATAATATCTCATGAATATGTGGCTACCTCGTGCTTCTATACTGTTCAAATATCAGAAGGGCACTAATGTCATTATGATTAATATATATGATGTATGTATGCATGTATTAATGTATGTATGTATGTATGTATGTATGTATGTATGTATGTATGTATAATTGTATACAGTATGTAATGTAAGCTAGCTACTGAGTGCAAGCAGTGTAAACAGATACACATGCACCTGTTGGTGTAACTTTTTTTTGTTGTAAAACATAGTGTATCTTGGATGAAAGGGACGGATGAAGCAATGAGGCAAAGAAATGACAAGCCCAACAAAAAGTCGATTTGTCTTTTTTTGGCATTTTTAGGGTTGTTCTTCACTTTTTTTTTCCCTTGTATTCAAGTGGACAGTGACAGGGATTTGGGACAGTTTGGTCATTGACTCATTTCAATAATGGTCTAGAGACAGGAAATGCACAAAAAAATCCCAAGAAAGGAAAGGAAAAGGATTGTGTAGCAGATCCGATTTTGTTAATATCGGAAATATAATAAATAAATTATGAACAGAAAAAAACATTGATTTTCAAAAATGTCAAATGAACGGTATTGTGAATAGAGTTCATCAGAATCTTTAATTTCATATGCTGCAAAACAAAATCACTTTTGTTTTTCACGTTGATTTGCTTATTATTAAAAATATTAATAATTTAATTCTAATTGAGTTATATTTAGGTAATTTTTTGTAACAACTTTAGTTGCTTCATTGGGACTGTAATTAGTATTTTTTATCGCAAATCATCAAATTGTAAATATTTGAGTTCACTTTCATTTTGTCGAGTCTAGTTTGTGATCGGAGAAATAAGCGATTGAAAATTGATTTTGACGCAAACTCGTGATAAAAAAATATTAATTAAGACATAAGTTGAAAATGAAGCTAAATTTGAGATGCACATTCCTCCGACCGCAAATCAAACTCGACGCGATAGAAGTAGACTCGAATATCTACAACTCGATGGTTTGGGACGATAAAAACACTAATTGCAGTCCCGACGAGCGTAGCTGGAGTTGTTATAAAAAATTAAATATGATTAATATTTTTTCTACAAACTTCAACTATGCTCATCGGGACTGTAATTAGTTTTTTTTCCATCGCAAATCATCCAGCTATACATATTCGAATCCATTGTGTCAAATTTTATTTGCGGTCGGAGAAATGTGCATGTCAAATTTTGCTTCATCTTCAACTTATGTCTTAAATAATAATTTTTTATCACGGGTTTGCATCAGATTCAATTTCGAATCGCTCATCTTGATGACTTGCGACGAAAAAAAACTAATTACCATCCCGACGAGATAGCCAAAGTTTTTATAAAAATACTAATCATACTTAATTTTTTATAACAGTTTCGGTTACGTTCGTCGAGACTGTAATTAATTTTTTTATCGTCGCAATACATCGAGTTGTAGATATTCGAGTCTGCTTTCATCGCGTTCAGTTTGATTTACGGTAGGAGGAATATATATCTAAAATTTAGCTTCATCTTCAACTTATGTCTTCATTAGTATTTTTAATCATGAATTTGCATCAGAATAAATTCTGAATCACTCGTTTCTCCGATCACAAATCAGACTCGCCGTGATCGAAGTAGACTCGAATATCTACAGTTCAATGGTTGGCGACGATGAAAAAAATACTAATTATTGTTTCGATTCGGGTTCCTACAATACCACTACTCTAGAACAAAGAACGAACGCAACTGAAGTTGTATATTAATATTTATAATAAAAAATCAGCGTACAAAACAAAATTATTTTGTTTGTAGCGTATAAAATTAAAAATTCTAATCGACGGTTTGGACAATACGACAATACAGTCCATTTGGGGGCTTTTTCTATTTCTTGAAACTTTCATCACAATTTTTTTATGGATAATGTTTCGTAGATACCACATTTGATACCAACTACCGATACTAATTTTATTATGCATCTTTAGTTGAGTTATCGTGCACATTATTTGAGTTATAATGCATGTTATATCATAACTATTTCAGTACAAAAAATAACATGCATAACTTTTTTAATTACAAAAAATAACATGCATAATAACTCAAATAATGTACACGATAACTCAACTAAAGGTGCATAATAAAACCGGTATCAATAATTGATATCAAATATGGTATCTACTTATCAGCTCATTTTTATTTATAATTTGTTTATTAAATTTCTAATATTATAAAAAACGGCGGGTGGATGGAGAGGAGAGGGGACAGAGGAAGTTCATTGGATTGGATGATTCAATTTCAGTATTTAAGTATATCTCAAAATGCGAAAGTTGAATCTTTTTGTTAGTAGCAATATATATACACATAAAGTTCTCAATTTATAATCATTGCTTGTTCCTAAGTTGCAATTGTAATGAAATATCAACGTTTTCAAATACTTTACTACAAGTATAACAAGTCTCCATTACTTCTTTTATCGAGTAAAAAAAAATTGATACAAATCCAAAAATTTTGGAAAATAAAAAACTCGATGTGAAAACTTGTTTCTAACTATTTCTAATAATTCTTTGTCAGTTTTGCAAGCAATTTAAATTCATTGTTTATCTTGATTTGCAATTTCATTTAGAAGTTTATCTTAATTTCATAATCCAACTACGTAATCCATAATTGATTACAATCCATTATATGCTGTTAATAAATACATATTTATATTTCGGCCCTTTCAGTCATAAATAAGTACTATAATATGAAAAATATTATTTGTATCCATATTTAAACATGAATTGAGATAAAATTCTTACAGCAAATATATTTGAGCTTATTCATGTCTAAACATGAAAATTTCATCAACAATATTTATCGACGATGTAAAACTTTTAATATCAAAGTTGTAATGACTTTATATATGATGAATGATCAATAATATTTCTATTAGGTTCAAATATTTATCTACAATTCAATATTTTATTTTGAATACTAATTTTGAAATGTATGTAATAAAACATTTGCCTCATTGGTTATTATTTAAAATTGTCACGCCAATTCAATTTAGTGAAATCAACGGAATTAAATTGCATTTTATTTCATTTAGATGGTACTTCAATTGATCATTTTATTTGATCAACTTGTTTTATATCTATTTTTTGTACTGAAATAGTTATGAAATAACATACATAATAACTAAAATAATATCAATGATAACTCAACTAAATGTGCATAATAAAATCGATATCGATAGTTGATATCAAATGTGGTATCTAGAAACATTATCCTTTTATATATGTACGACCTTATCTTACCATAAATTAATGACAAAACCATACAAAGCGTGTCCTACTTTTGCAGAGAATTTAAATTAATAGAACCTCTGCTTAGCTTAGGCTTTAACCTAAGAAGAAGTGATATTATAACGAACCAATGAGAATTGGTTTGAAGTAACTTATGTTGCATGAGTACGGATGCGAGAATCGTATTCTATACGATACGGATGTGCCGATACGACGATTTCAATTTTTTTAGATCGATACGGGTGCAGTTATATATTAACTTTAATAAAAAATAATTAAATATATAATAATTTAATAAATTAATTAATTAAAAAAATAACAGTGTGACTTGTCTTGAATTCGAATCTTCTCCATGCTTCATTTTTCACTATTTTTTAAGCTATATAATAAAAATTATCCACGATTTTATAAGACATGATAGTCATGTGAAGTATCGAAATGTATTAGAACGTACCGAAGACATAATTCGTCGGTCAAAATGAAAAAAAATGAAATATTTTAATTTGAATATGTCATATCATATATACGCCACATGACATGTCTGATATGTAACCTAAGAACTATACGAGTATCCGAATATCAGCAAAATATATGATAAATATATGATAAAATATTTAAAATATCCAAATAGTATAGGAAGTACCCAAAAAAGAGTCTTTTTACTGTTCCTTACTGGTCAAAATTTGGTTCAGTGAGAATCTATGATTAGGTTAGCTATATTTAGACCATGTTTAGAATTTTAAATAAGCCTAACAATACTATGTTTTGTCTTTACATTAACAGAAGCATGTGTGTGTAACCATGCACTTTTTTGTTTGTTTGACATTTGTGTTTAGCTAGTTTAAAGCTTAAGACCTACATATCTAGGCTCTAAGCTCTACTTTTATTTTTTTATGCTTATGGGTTTGTTTCAATGCCTCTATTGGAACTATCAATTTGTAATTTGGGCCAATTAATGCACTAGGTGCTCTGCAACTCTGCATGGCAAATATAGAATGATGTCAAATCACCTGATTTTATGAAATATATTAAAAAATGATCTTAAATAAACAACCTGATATTAGCTGACATCATAAACAAATTTCCATCCCTAATAATGATTTATTGTTCTTTTTTGTTAGTGTGAAATGTTGATTAAATTGTTAAAATTTTCAAAATATATTAGTGTGGTTATTTAATTTTGAATATGCAATAATTCAATATTAATGACAATATCTTTGTCAAATGTCGTAATTGTTGTTTGTATAATATATGTTTTTTTTAGTTTGTGTTGAAACCATTAGGTCATTTTGGTTTTTTTTGCGCCTAAAAAATACATATTATTTTAGTTCATCATGTTTACGAACTAAATTTACAGGAAAATGTTCTGACGATAGGCTTCATTGATACGCAATGATACGTGCGTCGTTATGCATGTTAAACGTTGTTATCCATGTTATTCGAGTTCGGTTGCATGTTATTTTGTACTGAAAAAAATTATGCATGCTAAGCACTTTGTTATGCATGTTACTCATAACATGCATAACAAAGCGCATAACATGAATAATTATTTTTTTAGTATAAAATAATATGCAACCGAACTCGAATAACATGCATAACAACGTGTTTAACATGCATAACGACGCACGTATCGATTGCGTATAAATGAAGCGTATATGTCAGTAAATTGATAAGCGTGTATTAACTGAATAATTAACGACCCTTTAACTGGTATAACAGTGAAGCTAGGACAGCTCTAGCCGCTAGCTCAAATTCAAAATTATTGGAACAATTTTTGCAGATTTTTTTTAAACTAAAAATAAACATATTAATGTCTTTTTAACCATTTAGATAGCATGCGTATAAATTTTGGGTCAATTTCAAATTTGATTGTTCATTAATCATGCATAAATTCGCTAAAACGTCACCATAAATCCAATAAATCCTTAGCGCGTTTTATATTGATCCAAATTTATGCATCTTCTATAAGTAATCGGAGCCTGAAGATAATCAGAATTGTAAAGTGTGAGAAGTAATTTTATTTTCTCATCTTTGTTACAATGTATGTGACCATGGCTATTTATAATAGAGAGGGTCGATTACAGCTCAGACAGCTTTGTGAACAGAATGAACTAACTACATTAAATGCTCCTATTAAATGTTGAACAGTAATAACTAACTGAACGTAACTAACTACTCTGAACTGCATTACTATCGTCTCCATTTCCTTGATCACTGGACTCATCCAGTGACTCGATAGCTGATCCTTTAACACGCCCCCTCAAGCTGAACGGTGCCGGAGAAACGTGAAGTTTGCCACGAAGCATGAGAAATCGTGCTTTAGCTAGACCCTTAGTAAAAAGATCGCCAATTTGATCAGCAGAACAGATGAATCTGACGGTAAGTTGGCGATTAGTCACTTTCTCCCTGACAAAGTGATAATCCAGCTCTATATGTTTTGTCCGAGCATGATAGACTGGATTGGAGGCTAAGAAGGTGGCTCCCAGATTGTCACACCATATTGTCGGAGCTTGAGTGACTGGACAATGAATTTCTCGAAGAAGAGAGGAAATTCATGTTAATTCTGCAGCTGTATTTGCAAGACACCTGTATTCTGCCTCAGTAGAAGAGCGTGCCACTGTTGGTTGTTTCTTGGATGTCCAAGAGACCAAATTGGAACCCAAGAAAATGGCAAAACCACATGTTGACTTTCTGTCATCTGGGTTACCTGTCCAGTCTGAGTCACAATAAGCATGTAAGGCTAGAGAAGGTGATTTTACAAAGGTCAAACCATGAGTAGGTGTCCCTTTGATATACCGTAGTATTCGCTTGACCAATTGCCAGTATAAATCTGTGGGATCAGACATAAACTGTGAGGCCCTGTTGACTGCAAACTGTATGTCTGGTCTAGTGATTGTAGCATACTGTAGTGCTCCTACTACAGACCTATAAATTTGAGGGTTAGCCATTTTAGAACCAGAGAATTTTGAAGGTTGTGAACCAGCTTCAACTGGAGTCTGACATGGTTTGACATTTGACATATTTGCCCTTGCCAGTATAGAGATGAGAAATCTGGTCTGAGTTAGAAAAAGTTTGCCATCCACATGAGAAGCTTCAATACCCAGAAAGAGATTCAAGTTACCAAGCGTTTTGATAGAGAAGTTGTGTTGTAGAGAGGTGATCAAAGACTGTATTAATTCTTGATTGTTGCCAGTAACCAGAAAATAGATGATATCTCTATTATTTTTGAAGATGAAGATTGAATGATCAGCTTCTGAAGACTTGAAGTTGTGAGAGAGTAGAAAGGATTTTAGTTTTGAAAACCAAGCTCTTGGAGCTTGTTTCAACCCATAAAGGGATTTCTTCAGTCTACACACAAAGTCAGGGTGAGTTTGATCAATAAAGCCAGGTGGCTGTTCCATATACACAATTTCTTGCAAATCTCCATGTAAGAAGGCATTGTTAACATCTAATTGTTGAATGCCCCAATGTTGAGAAAGGGCAATTGAAAGGACAATTCTTATGGTAGCTGGTTTGACCACAGGGCTGAAGGTCTCAAAGAAGTCAACTCATTCCTGCTGACTGTACCCTTTGGCCACTAATCTGGCTTTGTGTCTCTGAATAGAGCCATCAGATGCAAATTTAGTTTTAAATAACCATTTTTCCCCAATTGCATGAGCATTAGCTGGTAAGGGCACCAGGTCCCAAGTTGCATTTTGTGCAAGTGCAGACAGTTCAGCAGACATGGCTTCTCTCCACTCTGGAAGTTTAACTGCCTGAGAGAAGCATGTGGGATCATTATGGTCATATGGAGCAGTAACAGTATATACACAGTGGTCTGGGTAAGTTTTTGGTTTTAATGAATTTGTTTTGGTTCTGGTAACCATAGAGTGTGAAGCCGTGGGAGGGTTATCATTGGTGACAGGAGGTTGTGGAGATGGAGATGGAGATGGAGTGGTGATGATGTCACCTGTTGGAGGAGGTTGTGGTGGTGTTTGTGATGATGATGTATCAGAAAGAATAGTGAGGGTTGAAGGGGAACATAGAGGCTCAGGTTGTGGGGACTGATCCTGAGAGGTGATTTTGGTGAAAGGAAAATCACTATCATCAAAAATCACATGTCTAGACACATACATTTGTTTGTGGCTAGATGCAAGCAATTATAACCTTTGTGAATTGTAGAGTAACCCAGAAAGATACACTGATCAGACCTAGGTTGCAACTTGTGTGAGTTGTATGGTCTGAGGAGAGGATAGCAACTGCAACCTAGTGTGTGAAGCATTTCATAATCAGGTTTGTGATTGAAGAGCTTTTCAAAGGGTGTGGTCATGCCAGTGTGAGTGGAGGGCAGTCGATTGATTACAAACACTACACTTTCAAACACATAAGTCCAGTATCTGAGTGGTATTGATGCATCGTAGAGATTTGCTAACCCTAGCTCAACAATGTGCCTGTGCTTCCTCTCAGCCAGGCCATTCTGTTCAGGGGTGTGAGGGCATGATACCTGATATGTGATATCAGGGTGATTTTTCATAATTGGCTTGAACTTTGTGCCCCCATCGCACTGTATTGTTTTGATTTTAGTGGACAGCAAATTTTCTACCCTTGCTCTAAATTTATCAAAGATGAGAGGAACATCAGATTTGCAAGCACAACTATAAAACCAGCTGAATCTTGAGTACTCATCAGTAAAATGTATATAATATCTATGACCTTGTTCAGATATTACAGGGGCTGGGCCCCACAGGTCAGTGTGTACTACCTGAAGAGGCTTTGTAGCAGCAGAATTAGAGGGTAGAAATGGAATCTTGTGAGCCTTGGCTTTATTACAATCACAACAGACAGTGAAATTAGACACAGCAGGTTTTATTACAATCAGCTTTTCTTTCTTCAGCTTGTCTTGAACAGCAGATGAGCAATGAGCCAGTCTACAGTGCCAGCTAAAAGAATCAGAGTGGGCTAATTGAAACACCTGATGGTGTTGAGGAGTAGATTGAATTTTGTAGAGGCCCTCGTGCAAATTTCCATGGAGTATGATACTGTGTGTGACCTGATCCTTGATAAAACATGAGTTGGATGAGAATTCAATTAACACATTATTATCAATTGTAAGTTGAGAGACACTCAGTAGGTTCTTGGTTATGTCAGGTACATGAAGTACATTTTCCAATTTTAGAGCTCTAGTACTGGTTTGTAACACAGCAGACCCTTTATGAGAGATGCACAAACCTGTACCATTTCCAATGTGAACTGCTTCTGGTCCATGATAGGGTTTGGCAGAGGCTAGGGAGTTCAAATTCGAAGTCCAATGAGAGGTGGCTCTAGAGTCTATATACCAGTCTGAGGAGGAAGAGGAACCATTGACTGGTTCAGCAATCAAGGCTTGATATGTGGAGTCAGATGGAGCAGGCTGAGGAGGGGAGGAAGGGGCAGTGAATCTGATATCAAATCGATGATAGCAGTTCAAGGCAGTGTGACCCCACTTAGAGCAGATCTGGCACTGTAATTGCTCAGTATTTGAGGGGTACTAAGGTGTGAAATTGCTTTTGCCACGACCTCTACCTCTAGTGTTACCCCTTCCTCTGGAAAAATTCGATCTCCCTTTATTGTTATTTGACTGTGAATAGTTTGATTTGTTTGCATAGCACACTGTATTCTCAGTAGAGTTTGATCTTTCAGATTGAGTTGTGAGGTTGACAGAAGAGGATTTGAGATTATGCAAAATTCTTGTCTCATGAGCCAGAAGCAGACTGTTGAATTCAGGCATAGAAGGAAAGGTATACCTAATGGAGAGTGCAGTGACAAAGGATTCGAAATCAGATCCTAGGCCTTGCATAGTAAACAGTACCAATTCATGATCTGAAACATCATGGCCAATGCTACGCAATCGATCTGCCAGATTCTGCATTTGTTGCAGGTACTGAGCACAAGATGCACCCCCTTTCTTCGCAGTTTGGAGTTGTAACTTGAG
>CAXKVX010002413.1:0-58148 GCA_964058865.1 Eleocharis quinqueflora
GTCGGATTACTTCATTTGAGGTTGGTAAACATTCAAGGAAACACCACAAATCATCGTATCCTGCTAGGAAAAGTGTTTATGATCCGAGTACTTCATTTATGGATGGTAAACATTCAAAAAACACCACAAAGCATCTTATCATACTACCAGAAGTGTTTCTTCACCTAGTACTTCATTTGTGTGCAAACCTTTCATGAAACCACAAAAAAAAGCATAGAACTCCACTCTAAGTGCTTAATGTCTGATTACATCATTTATGCGTGGTAACCTTTCAAGAAAACTCTAAACCTTTCAGGAAACCTCCACGAAGAAGCATATAATACCACACTAGGTGCTTCTTGTCTGATTACTTCATTTGAGGTTGGTAAACATTCAAGGAAACACCACAAATCATCGTATCCTGCTAGGAAAAGTGTTTATGATCCGAGTACTTCATTTATGGGTGGTAACCATTCAAAAAACACCACAAAGCATCTTATCATACTACAAGAAGTGTTTCTTCACCTAGTACTTCATTTGTGTGCAAACATTTCATGAAAACACAAAAAAGAAGCATAGAACTCCACTCTAAGTGCTTAATGTCTGATTACTTCTTTGACTAAACATTCAAGAACTCTTAATGGGTGGTAACAATTCAAAAAACTCCACAAAGCATCTTATCACACTACAAGAATTGTTTCTTATAGTTACTTCATTTATGGGTGGTAATCTTTCAAGAAGAAGCATAGAACTCCACAAAACATTCAAGAACTATGAGAAGTGTTTCTGCTCCTGATTACTTCATTTATGGGTGGTAACCTTTCAAGAAAACTCTAAACCTTTCATGAAACTACCACGAAGAAACATAGAATACCACACTAAGTGCTTCTTGTCTTATTACTTCATTTGAGGTTGGTAAACATTCAAAAAAACACTACAAATCATCGTATCCTACTAGGGGAAGTGTTTCGGATCCATGTACTTAATTTGTGGGTGGTAACCATTCAAAAAACCCCACAAAGCATCTTATCATACTACCAGAAGTGTTTCTTCACCTAGTACTTCATTTGTGTGCAAACCTTTCATGAAACCACAAAAAAGAAGCATAGAACTCCACTCTAAGTGCTTAATGTCTGATTACATCATTTATGCGTGGTAACCTTTCAAGAAAACTCTAAACCTTTCGGGAAACCTCCACGAAGAAGCATATAATACCACACTAGGTGCTTCTTGTCTGATTACTTCATTTGAGGTTGGTAAACATTCAAGGAAACACCACAAATCATCGTATCCTGCTAGGAAAAGTGTTTATGATCCGAGTACTTCATTTATGGGTGGTAACAATTCAAAAAACTTCACAAAGCATCTTATCCTACTACGAGAAGTGTTTCTTCACCGAGTACTTCATTTGTGTGCAAACCTTTCATGAAACCATCAAAAAGAAGCATAGAACTCAACTCTATGTGCTTAATGTCTGATTACATCATTTATGCGTGGTAACCTTTCAAGAAAACTCTAAACCTTTCGGGAAACCTCCACGAAGAAGCATAGAATACCACACTAAGTGCTTCTTGTCTCATTAATTCATTTGAGGTTGGTAAACATTCAAGGAAACAGCACAAATCATCGTATCCTGCTAGGAAAAGTGTTTATGATCCGAGTAATTCATTTATGGGTGGTAACAATCCAAAAAACTTCACAAAGCATATTATCATACTACAAGAATTGTTTCTTCACCGAGTACTTCATTTGTGTGCAAACCTTTCATGAAACCACAAAAAAGAAGCATAGAACTCCACTCTAATTGCTTAATGTCTGATTACATCATTTATGCGTGGTAACCTTTCAAGAAAACTCTAAACCTTTCGGGAAACCTCCACGAAGAAGCATATAATACCACACTAGGTGCTTCTTGTCTGATTACTTCATTTGAGGTTGGTAAACATTCAAGGAAACACCACAAATCATCGTATCCTGCTAGGAAAAGTGTTTATGATCCGAGTACTTCATTTATGGGTGGTAACAATTCAAAAAACTCCACAAAGCATCTTATCCTACTACGAGAAGTGTTTCTTCACCGAGTACTTCATTTGTGTGCAAACCTTTCATGAAACCATAAAAAAGAAGCATAGAACTCAACTCTATGTGCTTGATGTCTCATTACTTCACTGACGAGTTGTAAACATTCAAGAAAACAACACAATGCATCTTATCCTACTATGAGAATTGTTTCTGTTCCGATTACTTCATTTATGGGTGGTAACCTTTCAAAAAACTCTAAACCTTTCACGAAATCTCCACGAAGAAGCATAGAATACCACACTAAGTGCTTCTTGTCTCATTAATTCATTTGAGGTTGGTAAACATTCAAGGAAACAGCACAAATCATCGTATCCTGCTAGGAAAAGTGTTTATGATCCGAGTAATTCATTTATGGGTGGTAACAATCCAAAAAACTTCACAAAGCATCTTATCATACTACAAGAATTGTTTCTTCACCGAGTACTTCATTTGTGTGCAAACCTTTCATGAAACCACCATAAAGAAGCATAGAACTCCACCACAAGTGATTAATGTCCGATTATTTCACTGACTGGTTGTAAACATTCAAGAAAACAACACAAAGGTTCTCATCCTACTATGAGAAGTGTTTATGTTCCGATTACTTTATTTATGGGTGGTAACCTTTCAAAAAACTCTAAACATTTCACGAAACCACCACGAAGAAGCATAGAATTCCACTCTAAGTGCTTCTTGTTTGATTACTTCATTTGAGGTTGGTAAACATTCAAGGAAACACCACAAAGCATCTTATCCTACTATGAGAAGTGTTTCTGTCCTGATTACTTCATTTATGGGTGGTAACCTTTCAAGATAACTCTAAACCTTTCAGGAAACCTCCACGATGAAGCATATAATACCACACTATGTGCTTCTTGTCTGATTACTTTATTTGAGGTTGGTAAACATTCAAGGAAACCCCACAAATCATCGTATCCTGCTACGAAAAGTGTTTCTGATCAGAGTACTTCATTTATGGGTGGTAACCATTCAAAAAACTCTACAAAGCATCTTATCATACTACAAGAAGTGTTTCTTCACCTAGTACTTCATTTGTGTGCAAACATTTCATGAAAACACAAAAAAGAAGCATAGAACTCCACTCTAAGTGCTTAATGTCTGATTACTTCTTTGACTAAACATTCAAGAACTCTTAATGGGTGGTAACAATTCAAAAAACTCCACAAAGCATCTTATCACACTACAAGAATTGTTTCTTATAGTTACTTCATTTATGGGTGGTAATCTTTCAAGAAGAAGCATAGAACTCCACAAAACATTCAAGAACTATGAGAAGTGTTTCTGCTCCTGATTACTTCATTTATGGGTGGTAACCTTTCAAGAAAACTCTAAACCTTTCATGAAACTACCACGAAGAAACATAGAATACCACACTAAGTGCTTCTTGTCTTATTACTTCATTTGAGGTTGGTAAACATTAAAAAAAACACTACAAATCATCGTATCCTACTAGGGGAAGTGTTTCGGATCCATGTACTTAATTTGTGGGTGGTAACCATTCAAAAAACTCCACAAAGCATCTTATCCTACTACGAGAAGTGTTTCTTCATCGAGTACTTCATGTGTGTGCAAACCTTTCATGAAACCACCACTAAGAAGCATAGAATTCCACTCTAAGTATTTCATGTATGATTACTGCACTTATGGGTGGTAACCATTCAAGAAAACATCACAAAGCATCTTATCCTACATTGAGAAGTGTTTTTGTTCCGATTACTTCATTTATTGGTGGTAACCCTTCAAAAAAACTCTAAACCTTTCACGAAACCACCAAGAAGAAGCATAGAATACCACACTAAGTGCTTCTTGTCTGATTACTTTATTTGAGGTTGGTAAAACATTCAAGGAAACACCACAAATCATCGTATTCTGCTAGGAAAAGTGTTTCTGATCCGAGTACTTCATTTATGGGTGGTAACCATTGAAAAAACTCCACAAAGCATCTTATCATACTAAGAGAAGTGTTTCTTCATCGTGTACTTCATTTGTGTGCAAACCTTTCATGATACCACAAAAAAGAAGCATAGAACTCCACTCTAAGTGCTTAATGTCTGATTACTTCATTTATGGGTGGTAACCTTTCAAGAAAACTCTAAACCTTTCAGGAAACCTCGACGAAGGAGCATATAATACCACACTAGGTGATTCTTGTCGGATTACTTCATTTGAGGTTGGTAAACATTCAAGGAAACACCACAAATCATCGTATCCTGCTAGGAAAAGTGTTTATGATCCGAGTACTTCATTTATGGGTGGTAACCATTCAAAAAACCCCACAAAGCATCTTATCATACTACCAGAAGTGTTTCTTCACCTAGTACTTCATTTGTGTGCAAACCTTTCATGAAACCACAAAAAAGAAGCATAGAACTCCACTCTAAGTGCTTAATGTCTGATTACATCATTTATGCGTGGTAACCTTTCAAGAAAACTCTAAACCTTTCGGGAAACCTCCACGAAGAAGCATATAATACCACACTAGGTGCTTCTTGTCTGATTACTTCATTTGAGGTTGGTAAACATTCAAGGAAACACCACAAATCATCGTATCCTGCTAGGAAAAGTGTTTATGATCCGAGTACTTCATTTATGGGTGGTAACAATTCAAAAAACTTCACAAAGCATCTTATCCTACTACGAGAAGTGTTTCTTCACCGAGTACTTCATTTGTGTGCAAACCTTTCATGAAACCATCAAAAAGAAGCATAGAACTCAACTCTATGTGCTTAATGTCTGATTACATCATTTATGCGTGGTAACCTTTCAAGAAAACTCTAAACCTTTCGGGAAACCTCCACGAAGAAGCATAGAATACCACACTAAGTGCTTCTTGTCTCATTAATTCATTTGAGGTTGGTAAACATTCAAGGAAACAGCACAAATCATCGTATCCTGCTAGGAAAAGTGTTTATGATCCGAGTAATTCATTTATGGGTGGTAACAATCCAAAAAACTTCACAAATCATATTATCATACTACAAGAAGTGTTTCTTCACCGAGTACTTCATTTGTGTGCAAACCTTTCATGAAACCATAAAAAAGAAGCATAGAACTCAACTCTGTGTGCTTGATGTCTCATTACTTCACTGACGAGTTGTAAACATTCAAGAAAACAACACAATGCATCTTATCCTACTATGAGAAGTGTTTCTGTTCCGATTACTTCATTTATGGGTGGTAACCTTTCAAAAAACTCTAAACCTTTCACGAAATCTCCACGAAGAAGCATAGAATACCACACTAAGTGCTTCTTGTCTCATTAATTCATTTGAGGTTGGTAAACATTCAAGGAAACAGCACAAATCATCGTATCCTGCTAGGAAAAGTGTTTATGATCCGAGTAATTCATTTATGGGTGGTAACAATCCAAAAAACTTCACAAAGCATCTTATCATACTACAAGAATTGTTTCTTCACCGAGTACTTCATTTGTGTGCAAACCTTTCATGAAACCACCATAAAGAAGCATAGAACTCCACCACAAGTGATTAATGTCCGATTATTTCACTGACTGGTTGTAAACATTCAAGAAAACAACACAAAGGTTCTCATCCTACTATGAGAAGTGTTTATGTTCCGATTACTTTATTTATGGGTGGTAACCTTTCAAAAAACTCTAAACATTTCACGAAACCACCACGAAGAAGCATAGAATTCCACTCTAAGTGCTTCTTGTTTGATTACTTCATTTGAGGTTGGTAAACATTCAAGGAAACACCACAAAGCATCTTATCCTACTATGAGAAGTGTTTCTGTCCTGATTACTTCATTTATGGGTGGTAACCTTTCAAGATAACTCTAAACCTTTCAGGAAACCTCCACGATGAAGCATATAATACCACACTATGTGCTTCTTGTCTGATTACTTTATTTGAGGTTGGTAAACATTCAAGGAAACCCCACAAATCATCGTATCCTGCTACGAAAAGTGTTTCTGATCAGAGTACTTCATTTATGGGTGGTAACCATTCAAAAAACTCTACAAAGCATCTTATCATACTACAAGAAGTGTTTCTTCACCTAGTACTTCATTTGTGTGCAAACATTTCATGAAAACACAAAAAAGAAGCATAGAACTCCACTCTAAGTGCTTAATGTCTGATTACTTCTTTGACTAAACATTCAAGAACTCTTAATGGGTGGTAACAATTCAAAAAACTCCACAAAGCATCTTATCACACTACAAGAATTGTTTCTTATAGTTACTTCATTTATGGGTGGTAATCTTTCAGGAAGAAGCATAGAACTCCACAAAACATTCAAGAACTATGAGAAGTGTTTCTGCTCCTGATTACTTCATTTATGGGTGGTAACCTTTCAAGAAAACTCTAAACCTTTCATTAAACTACCACGAAGAAACATAGAATACCACACTAAGTGCTTCTTGTCTTATTACTTCATTTGAGGTTAGTAAACATTCAAAAAAACACTACAAATCATCGTATCCTACTAGGGGAAGTGTTTCGGATCCATGTACTTAATTTGTGGGTGGTAACCATTCAAAAAACTCCACAAAGCATCTTATCCTACTACGAGAAGTGTTTCTTCATCGAGTACTTCATGTGTGTGCAAACCTTTCATGAAACCACCACTAAGAAGCATAGAATTCCACTCTAAGTATTTCATGTATGATTACTGCACTTATGGGTGGTAACCATTCAAGAAAACATCACAAAGCATCTTATCCTACATTGAGAAGTGTTTTTGTTCCGATTACTTCATTTATTGGTGGTAACCCTTCAAAAAAACTCTAAACCTTTCACGAAACCACCAAGAAGAAGCATAGAATACCACACTAAGTGCTTCTTGTCTGATTACTTTATTTGAGGTTGGTAAAACATTCAAGGAAACACCACAAATCATCGTATTCTGCTAGGAAAAGTGTTTCTGATCCGAGTACTTCATTTATGGGTGGTAACCATTGAAAAAACTCCACAAAGCATCTTATCATACTAAGAGAAGTGTTTCTTCATCGTGTACTTCATTTGTGTGCAAACCTTTCGTGATACCACAAAAAAGAAGCATAGAACTCCACTCTAAGTGCTTAATGTCTGATTACATCATTTATGCGTGGTAACCTTTCAAGAAAACTCTAAACCTTTCGGGAAACCTCCACGAAGGAGCATATAATACCACACTAGGTGATTCTTGTCGGATTACTTCATTTGAGGTTGGTAAACATTCAAGGAAACACCACAAATCATCATATCCTGCTAGGAAAAGTGTTTATGATCCGAGTACTTCATTTATGGGTGGTAACCATTCAAAAAACCCCACAAAGCATCTTATCATACTACCAGAAGTGTTTCTTCACCTAGTACTTCATTTGTGTGCAAACCTTTCATGAAACCACAAAAAAGAAGCATAGAACTCCACTCTAAGTGCTTAATGTCTGATTACATCATTTATGCGTGGTAACCTTTCAAGAAAACTCTAAACCTTTCGGGAAACCTCCACGAAGAAGCATATAATACCACACTAGGTGCTTCTTGTCTGATTACTTCATTTGAGGTTGGTAAACATTCAAGGAAACACCACAAATCATCGTATCCTGCTAGGAAAAGTGTTTATGATCCGAGTACTTCATTTATGGGTGGTAACAATTCAAAAAACTTCACAAAGCATCTTATCCTACTACGAGAAGTGTTTCTTCACCGAGTACTTCATTTGTGTGCAAACCTTTCATGAAACCATCAAAAAGAAGCATAGAACTCAACTCTATGTGCTTAATGTCTGATTACATCATTTATGCGTGGTAACCTTTCAAGAAAACTCTAAACCTTTCGGGAAACCTCCACGAAGAAGCATAGAATACCACACTAAGTGCTTCTTGTCTCATTAATTCATTTGAGGTTGGTAAACATTCAAGGAAACAGCACAAATCATCGTATCCTGCTAGGAAAAGTGTTTATGATCCGAGTAATTCATTTATGGGTGGTAACAATCCAAAAAACTTCACAAATCATATTATCATACTACAAGAAGTGTTTCTTCACCGAGTACTTCATTTGTGTGCAAACCTTTCATGAAACCATAAAAAAGAAGCATAGAACTCAACTCTGTGTGCTTGATGTCTCATTACTTCACTGACGAGTTGTAAACATTCAAGAAAACAACACAATGCATCTTATCCTACTATGAGAAGTGTTTCTGTTCCGATTACTTCATTTATGGGTGGTAACCTTTCAAAAAACTCTAAACCTTTCACGAAATCTCCACGAAGAAGCATAGAATACCACACTAAGTGCTTCTTGTCTCATTAATTCATTTGAGGTTGGTAAACATTCAAGGAAACAGCACAAATCATCGTATCCTGCTAGGAAAAGTGTTTATGATCCGAGTAATTCATTTATGGGTGGTAACCATTCAAAAAACACCACAAAGCATCTTATCATACTACAAGAAGTGTTTCTTCACCTAGTACTTCATTTGTGTGCAAACATTTCATGAAACCACAAAAAAGATGCATAGAACTCCACTCTAAGTGCTTAATGTCTGATTACTTCTTTGACTAAACATTCAAGAACTCTTAATGGGTGGTAACAATTCAAAAAACTCCACAAAGCATCTTATCACACTACAAGAATTGTTTCTTATAGTTACTTCATTTATGGGTGGTAATCTTTCAGGAAGAAGCATAGAACTCCACAAAACATTCAAGAACTATGAGAAGTGTTTCTGCTCCTGATTACTTCATTTATGGGTGGTAACCTTTCAAGAAAACTCTAAACCTTTCATGAAACTACCACGAAGAAACATAGAATACCACACTAAGTGCTTCTTGTCTTATTACTTCATTTGAGGTTGGTAAACATTCAAAAAAACACTACAAATCATCGTATCCTACTAGGGGAAGTGTTTCGGATCCATGTACTTAATTTGTGGGTGGTAACCATTCAAAAAACTCCACAAAGCATCTTATCCTACTACGAGAAGTGTTTCTTCATCGAGTACTTCATGTGTGTGCAAACCTTTCATGAAACCACCACTAAGAAGCATAGAATTCCACTCTAAGTATTTCATGTATGATTACTGCACTTATGGGTGGTAACCATTCAAGAAAACATCACAAAGCATCTTATCCTACATTGAGAAGTGTTTTTGTTCCGATTACTTCATTTATTGGTGGTAACCCTTCAAAAAAACTCTAAACCTTTCACGAAACCACCAAGAAGAAGCATAGAATACCACACTAAGTGCTTCTTGTCTGATTACTTTATTTGAGGTTGGTAAAACATTCAAGGAAACACCACAAATCATCGTATTCTGCTAGGAAAAGTGTTTCTGATCCGAGTACTTCATTTATGGGTGGTAACCATTGAAAAAACTCCACAAAGCATCTTATCATACTAAGAGAAGTGTTTCTTCATCGTGTACTTCATTTGTGTGCAAACCTTTCGTGATACCACAAAAAAGAAGCATAGAACTCCACTCTAAGTGCTTAATGTCTGATTACATCATTTATGCGTGGTAACCTTTCAAGAAAACTCTAAACCTTTCGGGAAACCTCCACGAAGAAGCATATAATACCACACTAGGTGCTTCTTGTCTGATTACTTCATTTGAGGTTGGTAAACATTCAAGGAAACACCACAAATCATCGTATCCTGCTAGGAAAAGTGTGTATGATCCGAGTATTTCATTTATGGGTGGTAACAATTCAAAAAACTCCACAAAGCATCTTATCCTACTACGAGAAGTGTTTCTTCACCGAGTACTTCATTTGTGTGCAAACCTTTCATGAAACCATCAAAAAGAAGCATAGAACTCAACTCTATGTGCTTGATGTCTCATTACTTCACTGACGAGTTGTAAACATTCAAGAAAACAACACAATGCATCTTATACTACTATGAGAAGTGTTTCTGTTCCGATTACTTCATTTATGGGTGGTAACCTTTCAAAAAACTCTAAACCTTTCACGAAACCTCCACGAAGAAGAATAGAATACCACACTAAGTGCTTCTTGTCTCATTAATTCATTTGAGGTTGGTAAACATTCAAGGAAACAGCACAAATCATCGTATCCTGCTAGGAAAAGTGTTTATGATCCGAGTAATTCATTTATGGGTGGTAACAATCCAAAAAACTTCACAAAGCATCTTATCATACTACAAGAATTGTTTCTTCACCGAGTACTTCATTTGTGTGCAAACCTTTCATGAAACCACAAAAAAGAAGCATAGAACACCACTCTAAGTGCTTAATGTCTGATTACATCATTTATGCGTGGTAACCTTTCAAGAAAACTCTAAACCTTTCGGGAAACCTCCACGAAGAAGCATATAATACCACACTAGGTGCTTCTTGTCTGATTACTTCATTTGAGGTTGGTAAACATTCAAGGAAACACCACAAATCATCGTATCCTGCTAGGAAAAGTGTTTATGATCCGAGTACTTCATTTATGGGTGGTAACAATTCAAAAAACTCCACAAAGCATCTTATCCTACTACGAGAAGTGTTTCTTCACCGAGTACTTCATTTGTGTGCAAACCTTTCATGAAACCATAAAAAAGAAGCATATAACTCAACTCTATGTGCTTGATGTCTCATTACTTCACTGACGGGTTGTAAACATTCAAGAAAACAACACAATGCATCTTATCCTACTATGAGAAGTGTTTCTGTTCCGATTACTTCATTTATGGGTGGTAACCTTTCAAAAAGCTCTAAACCTTTCACGAAATCTCCACGAAGAAGCATAGAATACCACACTAAATGCTTCTTGTCTCATTAATTCATTTGAGGTTGGTAAACATTCAAGGAAACAGCACAAATCATCGTATCCTGCTAGGAAAAGTGTTTATGATCCGAGTAATTCATTTATGGGTGGTAACAATCCAAAAAACTTCACAAAGCATCTTATCATACTACAAGAATTGTTTCTTCACCGAGTACTTCATTTGTGTGCAAACCTTTCATGAAACCACCATAAAGAAGCATAGAACTCCACCATAAGTGATTAATATCCGATTATTTCACTGACGGGTTGTAAACATTCAAGAAAACAACACAAAGGTTCTCATCCTACTATGAGAAGTATTTATGTTCCGATTACTTTATTTATGGGTGGTAACCTTTCAAAAAACTCTAAACATTTCACGAAACCACCACGAAGAAGCATAGAATTCCACTCTAAGTGCTTCTTGTTTGATTACTTCATTTGAGGTTGGTAAACATTCAAGGAAACACCACAAATCATCTTATCCTACTATGAGAAGTGTTTCTGTCCTGATTACTTCATTTATGGGTGGTAACCTTTCATGATAACTCTAAACCTTTCAGGAAACCTCCACGATGAAGCATATAATACCACACTATGTGCTTCTTGTCTGATTACTTTATTTGAGGTTGGTAAACATTCAAGGAAACCCCACAAATCATCGTATCCTGCTACGAAAAGTGTTTCTGATCAGAGTACTTCATTTATGGGTGGTAACCATTCAAAAAACTCCACAAAGCATCTTATCATACTACAAGAAGTGTTTCTTCACCTAGTACTTCATTTGTGTGCAAACATTTCATGAAAACACAAAAAAGAAGCATAGAACTCCACTCTAAGTGCTTAATGTCTGATTACTTCTTTGACTAAACATTCAAGAACTCTTAATGGGTGGTAACAATTCAAAAAACTCCACAAAGCATCTTATCACACTACAAGAATTGTTTCTTATAGTTACTTCATTTATGGGTGGTAATCTTTCAAGAAGAAGCATAGAACTCCACAAAACATTCAAGAACTATGAGAAGTGTTTCTGCTCCTGATTACTTCATTTATGGGTGGTAACCTTTCAAGAAAACTCTAAACCTTTCATGAAACTACCTCGAAGAAACATAGAATACCACACTAAGTGCTTCTTGTCTTATTACTTCATTTGAGGTTGGTAAACATTCAAAAAAACACTACAAATCATCGTATCCTACTAGGGGAAGTGTTTCGGATCCATGTACTTAATTTGTGGGTGGTAACCATTCAAAAAACTCCACAAAGCATCTTATCCTACTACGAGAAGTGTTTCTTCATCGAGTACTTCATGTGTGTGCAAACCTTTCATGAAACCACCACTAAGAAGCATAGAATTCCACTCTAAGTATTTCATGTATGATTACTGCACTTATGGGTGGTAACCATTCAAGAAAACATCACAAAGCATCTTATCCTACATTGAGAAGTGTTTTTGTTCCGATTACTTCATTTATTGGTGGTAACCCTTCAAAAAAACTCTAAACCTTTCACGAAACCACCAAGAAGAAGCATAGAATACCACACTAAGTGCTTCTTGTCTGATTACTTTATTTGAGGTTGGCAAAACATTCAAGGAAACACCACAAATCATCGTATTCTGCTAGGAAAAGTGTTTCTGATCCGAGTACTTCATTTATGGGTGGTAACCATTGAAAAAACTCCACAAAGCATCTTATCATACTAAGAGAAGTGTTTCTTCATCGTGTACTTCATTTGTGTGCAAACCTTTCATGATACCACAAAAAAGAAGCATAGAACTCCACTCTAAGTGCTTAATGTCTGATTACTTCATTTATGGGTGGTAACCTTTCAAGAAAACTCTAAACCTTTCAGGAAACCTCGACGAAGGAGCATATAATACCACACTAGGTGATTCTTGTCGGATTACTTCATTTGAGGTTGGTAAACATTCAAGGAAACACCATAAATCATCGTATCCTGCTAGGAAAAGTGTTTATGATCCGAGTACTTCATTTATGGGTGGTAACCATTCAAAAAACCCCACAAAGCATCTTATCATACTACCAGAAGTGTTTCTTCACCTAGTACTTCATTTGTGTGCAAACCTTTCATGAAACCACAAAAAAGAAGCATAGAACTCCACTCTAAGTGCTTAATGTCTGATTACATCATTTATGCGTGGTAACCTTTCAAGAAAACTCTAAACCTTTCGGGAAACCTCCACGAAGAAGCATATAATACCACACTAGGTGCTTCTTGTCTGATTACTTCATTTGAGGTTGGTAAACATTCAAGGAAACACCACAAATCATCGTATCCTGCTAGGAAAAGTGTTTATGATCCGAGTACTTCATTTATGGGTGGTAACAATTCAAAAAACTCCACAAAGCATCTTATCCTACTACGAGAAGTGTTTCTTCACCGAGTACTTCATTTGTGTGCAAACCTTTCATGAAACCATCAAAAAGAAGCATAGAACTCAACTCTATGTGCTTGATGTCTCATTACTTCACTGACGAGTTGTAAACATTCAAGAAAACAACACAATGTATCTTATACTACTATGAGAAGTGTTTCTGTTCCGATTACTTCATTTATGGGTGGTAACCTTTCAAAAAACTCTAAACCTTTCACGAAACCTCCACGAAGAAGCATAGAATACCACACTAAGTGCTTCTTGTCTCATTAATTCATTTGAGGTTGGTAAACATTCAAGGAAACAGCACAAATCATCGTATCCTGCTAGGAAAAGTGTTTATGATCCGAGTAATTCATTTATGGGTGGTAACAATCCAAAAAACTTCACAAAGCATCTTATCATACTACAAGAATTGTTTCTTCACCGAGTACTTCATTTGTGTGCAAACCTTTCATGAAACCACAAAAAAGAAGCATAGAACTCCACTCTAAGTGCTTAATGTCTGATTACATCATTTATGCGTGGTAACCTTTCAAGAAAACTCTAAACCTTTCGGGAAACCTCCACGAAGAAGCATAGAATACCACACTAAGTGCTTCTTGTCTCATTAATTCATTTGAGGTTGGTAAACATTCAAGGAAACAGCACAAATCATCGTATCCTGCTAGGAAAAGTGTTTATGATCCGAGTAATTCATTTATGGGTGGTAACAATCCAAAAAACTTCACAAAGCATATTATCATACTACAAGAATTGTTTCTTCACCGAGTACTTCATTTGTGTGCAAACCTTTCATGAAACCACAAAAAAGAAGCATAGAACTCCACTCTAATTGCTTAATGTCTCATTACTTCACTGACGGGTTGTAAACATTCAAGAAAACAACACAATGCATCTTATCCTACTATGAGAAGTGTTTCTGTTCCGATTACTTCATTTATGGGTGGTAACCTTTCAAAAAACTCTAAACCTTTCACGAAATCTCCACGAAGAAGCATAGAATACCACACTAAGTGCTTCTTGTCTCATTAATTCATTTGAGGTTGGTAAACATTCAAGGAAACAGCACAAATCATCGTATCCTGCTAGGAAAAGTGTTTATGATCCGAGTAATTCATTTATGGGTGGTAACAATCCAAAAAACTTCACAAAGCATCTTATCATACTACAAGAATTGTTTCTTCACCGAGTACTTCATTTGTGTGCAAACCTTTCATGAAACCACCATAAAGAAGCATAGAACTCCACCACAAGTGATTAATGTCCGATTATTTCACTGACTGGTTGTAAACATTCAAGAAAACAACACAAAGGTTCTCATCCTACTATGAGAAGTGTTTATGTTCCGATTACTTTATTTATGGGTGGTAACCTTTCAAAAAACTCTAAACATTTCACGAAACCACCACGAAGAAGCATAGAATTCCACTCTAAGTGCTTCTTGTTTGATTACTTCATTTGAGGTTGGTAAACATTCAAGGAAACACCACAAAGCATCTTATCCTACTATGAGAAGTGTTTCTGTCCTGATTACTTCATTTATGGGTGGTAACCTTTCAAGATAACTCTAAACCTTTCAGGAAACCTCCACGATGAAGCATATAATACCACACTATGTGCTTCTTGTCTGATTATTTATTTGAGGTTGGTAAACATTCAGGGAAACCCCACAAATCATCGTATCCTGCTACGAAAAGTGTTTCTGATCAGAGTACTTCATTTATGGGTGGTAACCATTCAAAAAACTCTACAAAGCATCTTATCATACTACAAGAAGTGTTTCTTCACCTAGTACTTCATTTGTGTGCAAACATTTCATGAAAACACAAAAAAGAAGCATAGAACTCCACTCTAAGTGCTTAATGTCTGATTACTTCTTTGACTAAACATTCAAGAACTCTTAATGGGTGGTAACAATTCAAAAAACTCCACAAAGCATCTTATCACACTACAAGAATTGTTTCTTATAGTTACTTCATTTATGGGTGGTAATCTTTCAAGAAGAAGCATAGAACTCCACAAAACATTCAAGAACTATGAGAAGTGTTTCTGCTCCTGATTACTTCATTTATGGGTGGTAACCTTTCAAGAAAACTCTAAACCTTTCATGAAACTACCACGAAGAAACATAGAATACCACACTAAGTGCTTCTTGTCTTATTACTTCATTTGAGGTTGGTAAACATTCAAAAAAACACTACAAATCATCGTATCCTACTAGGGGAAGTGTTTCGGATCCATGTACTTAATTTGTGGGTGGTAACCATTCAAAAAACTCCACAAAGCATCTTATCCTACTACGAGAAGTGTTTCTTCATCGAGTACTTCATGTGTGTGCAAACCTTTCATGAAACCACCACTAAGAAGCATAGAATTCCACTCTAAGTATTTCATGTATGATTACTGCACTTATGGGTGGTAACCATTCAAGAAAACATCACAAAGCATCTTATCCTACATTGAGAAGTGTTTTTGTTCCGATTACTTCATTTATTGGTGGTAACCCTTCAAAAAAACTCTAAACCTTTCACGAAACCACCAAGAAGAAGCATAGAATACCACACTAAGTGCTTCTTGTCTGATTACTTTATTTGAGGTTGGCAAAACATTCAAGGAAACACCACAAATCATCGTATTCTGCTAGGAAAAGTGTTTCTGATCCGAGTACTTCATTTATGGGTGGTAACCATTGAAAAAACTCCACAAAGCATCTTATCATACTAAGAGAAGTGTTTCTTCATCGTGTACTTCATTTGTGTGCAAACCTTTCATGATACCACAAAAAAGAAGCATAGAACTCCACTCTAAGTGCTTAATGTCTGATTACTTCATTTATGGGTGGTAACCTTTCAAGAAAACTCTAAACCTTTCAGGAAACCTCGACGAAGGAGCATATAATACCACACTAGGTGATTCTTGTCGGATTACTTCATTTGAGGTTGGTAAACATTCAAGGAAACACCATAAATCATCGTATCCTGCTAGGAAAAGTGTTTATGATCCGAGTACTTCATTTATGGGTGGTAACCATTCAAAAAACCCCACAAAGCATCTTATCATACTACCAGAAGTGTTTCTTCACCTAGTACTTCATTTGTGTGCAAACCTTTCATGAAACCACAAAAAAGAAGCATAGAACTCCACTCTAAGTGCTTAATGTCTGATTACATCATTTATGCGTGGTAACCTTTCAAGAAAACTCTAAACCTTTCGGGAAACCTCCACGAAGAAGCATAGAATACCACACTAAGTGCTTCTTGTCTCATTAATTCATTTGAGGTTGGTAAACATTCAAGGAAACAGCACAAATCATCGTATCCTGCTAGGAAAAGTGTTTATGATCCGAGTAATTCATTTATGGGTGGTAACAATCCAAAAAACTTCACAAAGCATCTTATCATACTACAAGAATTGTTTCTTCACCGAGTACTTCATTTGTGTGCAAACCTTTCATGAAACCACAAAAAAGAAGCATAGAACTCCACTCTAAGTGCTTAATGTCTGATTACATCATTTATGCGTGGTAACCTTTCAAGAAAACTCTAAACCTTTCGGGAAACCTTGACGAAGAAGCATATAATACCACACTAGGTGCTTCTTGTCTGATTACTTCATTTGAGGTTGGTAAACATTCAAGGAAACACCACAAATCATCGTATCCTGCTAGGAAAAGTGTTTATGATCCGAGTACTTCATTTATGGGTGGTAACAATTCAAAAAACTCCACAAAGCATCTTATCCTACTACGAGAAGTGTTTCTTCACCGAGTACTTCATTTGTGTGCAAACCTTTCATGAAACCATAAAAAAGAAGCATAGAACTCAACTCTATGTGCTTGATGTCTCATTACTTCACTGACGGGTTGTAAACATTCAAGAAAACAACACAATGCATCTTATCCTACTATGAGAAGTGTTTCTGTTCCGATTACTTCATTTATGGGTGGTAACCTTTCAAAAAACTCTAAACCTTTCACGAAACCACCAAGAAGAAGCATAGAATACCACACTAAGTGCTTCTTGTCTGATTACTTTATTTGAGGTTGGTAAAACATTCAAGGAAACACCACAAATCATCGTATTCTGCTAGGAAAAGTGTTTCTGATCCGAGTACTTCATTTATGGGTGGTAACCATTGAAAAAACTCCACAAAGCATCTTATCATACTAAGAGAAGTGTTTCTTCATCGTGTACTTCATTTGTGTGCAAACCTTTCGTGATACCACAAAAAAGAAGCATAGAACTCCACTCTAAGTGCTTAATGTCTGATTACTTCATTTATGGGTGGTAACCTTTCAAGAAAACTCTAAACCTTTCAGGAAACCTCGACGAAGAAGCCTATAATACCACACTAGGTGATTCTTGTCGGATTACTTCATTTGAGGTTGGTAAACATTCAAGGAAACACCACAAATCATCGTATCCTGCTAGGAAAAGTGTTTATGATCCGAGTACTTCATTTATGGGTGGTAACCATTCAAAAAACCCCACAAAGCATCTTATCATACTACCAGAAGTGTTTCTTCACCTAGTACTTCATTTGTGTGCAAACATTTCATGAAACCACAAAAAAGAAGCATAGAACTCCACTCTAAGTGCTTAATGTCTGATTACATCATTTATGCGTGGTAACCTTTCAAGAAAACTCTAAACCTTTCGGGAAACCTCCACGAAGAAGCATATAATACCACACTAGGTGCTTCTTGTCTGATTACTTCATTTGAGGTTGGTAAACATTCAAGGAAACACCACAAATCATCGTATCCTGCTAGGAAAAGTGTTTATGATCCGAGTAATTCATTTATGGGTGGTAACAATTCAAAAAACTCCACAAAGCATCTTATCCTACTACGAGAAGTGTTTCTTCACCGAGTACTTCATTTGTGTGCAAACCTTTCATGAAACCATCAAAAAGAAGCATAGAACTCAACTCTATGTGCTTGATGTCTCATTACTTCACTGACGAGTTGTAAACATTCAAGAAAACAACACAATGTATCTTATACTACTATGAGAAGTGTTTCTGTTCCGATTACTTCATTTATGGGTGGTAACCTTTCAAAAAACTCTAAACCTTTCACGAAACCTCCACGAAGAAGCATAGAATACCACACTAAGTGCTTCTTGTCTCATTAATTCATTTGAGGTTGGTAAACATTCAAGGAAACAACACAAATCATCGTATCCTGCTAGGAAAAGTGTTTATGATCCGAGTAATTCATTTATGGGTGGTAACAATCCAAAAAACTTCACAAAGCATCTTATCATACTACAAGAATTGTTTCTTCACCGAGTACTTCATTTGTGTGCAAACCTTTCATGAAACCACAAAAAAGAAGCATAGAACTCCACTCTAAGTGCTTAATGTCTGATTACATCATTTATGCGTGGTAACCTTTCAAGAAAACTCTAAACCTTTCGGGAAACCTCCACGAAGAAGCATATAATACCACACTAGGTGCTTCTTGTCTGATTACTTCATTTGAGGTTGGTAAACATTCAAGGAAACACCACAAATCATCGTATCCTGCTAGGAAAAGTGTTTATGATCCGAGTACTTCATTTATGGGTGGTAACAATTCAAAAAACTCCACAAAGCATCTTATCCTACTACGAGAAGTGTTTCTTCACCGAGTACTTCATTTGTGTGCAAACCTTTCATGAAACCATAAAAAAGAAGCATAGAACTCAACTCTATGTGCTTGATGTCTCATTACTTCACTGACGGGTTGTAAACATTCAAGAAAACAACACAATGCATCTTATCCTACTATGAGAAGTGTTTCTGTTCCGATTACTTCATTTATGGGTGGTAACCTTTCAAAAAACTCTAAACCTTTCACGAAATCTCCACGAAGAAGCATAGAATACCACACTAAGTGCTTCTTGTCTCATTAATTCATTTGAGGTTGGTAAACATTCAAGGAAACAGCACAAATCATCGTATCCTGCTAGGAAAAGTGTTTATGATCCGAGTAATTCATTTATGGGTGGTAACAATCCAAAAAACTTCACAAAGCATCTTATCATACTACAAGAATTGTTTCTTCACCGAGTACTTCATTTGTGTGCAAACCTTTCATGAAACCACCATAAAGAAGCATAGAACTCCACCACAAGTGATTAATGTCCGATTATTTCACTGACTGGTTGTAAACATTCAAGAAAACAACACAAAGGTTCTCATCCTACTATGAGAAGTGTTTATGTTCCGATTACTTTATTTATGGGTGGTAACCTTTCAAAAAACTCTAAACATTTCACGAAACCACCACGAAGAAGCATAGAATTCCACTCTAAGTGCTTCTTGTTTGATTACTTCATTTGAGGTTGGTAAACATTCAAGGAAACACCACAAAGCATCTTATCCTACTATGAGAAGTGTTTCTGTCCTGATTACTTCATTTATGGGTGGTAACCTTTCAAGATAACTCTAAACCTTTCAGGAAACCTCCACGATGAAGCATATAATACCACACTATGTGCTTCTTGTCTGATTATTTATTTGAGGTTGGTAAACATTCAAGGAAACCCCACAAATCATCGTATCCTGCTACGAAAAGTGTTTCTGATCAGAGTACTTCATTTATGGGTGGTAACCAATCAAAAAACTCTACAAAGCATCTTATCATACTACAAGAAGTGTTTCTTCACCTAGTACTTCATTTGTGTGCAAACATTTCATGAAAACACAAAAAAGAAGCATAGAACTCCACTCTAAGTGGTTAATGTCTGATTACTTCTTTGACTAAACATTCAAGAACTCTTAATGGGTGGTAACAATTCAAAAAACTCCACAAAGCATCTTATCACACTACAAGAATTGTTTCTTATAGTTACTTCATTTATGGGTGGTAATCTTTCAAGAAGAAGCATAGAACTCCACAAAACATTCAAGAACTATGAGAAGTGTTTCTGCTCCTGATTACTTCATTTATGGGTGGTAACCTTTCAAAAAAACTCTAAACCTTTCAGGAAACCTCGACGAAGGAGCATATAATACCACACTAGGTGATTCTTGTCGGATTACTTCATTTGAGGTTGGTAAACATTCAAGGAAACACCACAAATCATCGTATCCTGCTAGGAAAAGTGTTTATGATCCGAGTACTTCACTTATGGATGGTAAACATTCAAAAAACACCACAAAGCATCTTATCATACTACCAGAAGTGTTTCTTCACCTAGTACTTCATTTGTGTGCAAACCTTTCATGAAACCACAAAAAAAAGCATAGAACTCCACTCTAAGTGCTTAATGTCTGATTACATCATTTATGCGTGGTAACCTTTCAAGAAAACTCTAAACCTTTCAGGAAACCTCCACGAAGAAGCATATAATACCACACTAGGTGCTTCTTGTCTGATTACTTCATTTGAGGTTGGTAAACATTCAAGGAAACACCACAAATCATCGTATCCTGCTAGGAAAAGTGTTTATGATCCGAGTACTTCATTTATGGGTGGTAACCATTCAAAAAACACCACAAAGCATCTTATCATACTACAAGAAGTGTTTCTTCACCTAGTACTTCATTTGTGTGCAAACATTTCATGAAAACACAAAAAAGAAGCATAGAACTCCACTCTAAGTGCTTAATGTCTGATTACTTCTTTGACTAAACATTCAAGAACTCTTAATGGGTGGTAACAATTCAAAAAACTCCACAAAGCATCTTATCACACTACAAGAATTGTTTCTTATAGTTACTTCATTTATGGGTGGTAATCTTTCAAGAAGAAGGATAGAACTCCACAAAACATTCAAGAACTATGAGAAGTGTTTCTGCTCCTGATTACTTCATTTATGGGTGGTAACCTTTCAAGAAAACTCTAAAACTTTCATGAAACTACCACGAAGAAACATAGAATACCACACTAAGTGCTTCTTGTCTTATTACTTCATTTGAGGTTGGTAAACATTCAAAAAAACACTACAAATCATCGTATCCTACTAGGGGAAGTGTTTCGGATCCATGTACTTAATTTGTGGGTGGTAACCATTCAAAAAACTCCACAAAGCATCTTATCCTACTACGAGAAGTGTTTCTTCATCGAGTACTTCATGTGTGTGCAAACCTTTCATGAAACCACCACTAAGAAGCATAGAATACCACACTAAGTGCTTCTTGTCTTATTACTTCATTTGAGGTTGGTAAACATTCAAAAAAACACTACAAATCATCGTATCCTACTAGGGGAAGTGTTTCGGATCCATGTACTTAATTTGTGGGTGGTAACCATTCAAAAAACTCCACAAAGCATCTTATCCTACTACGAGAAGTGTTTCTTCATCGAGTACTTCATGTGTGTGCAAACCTTTCATGAAACCACCACTAAGAAGCATAGAATTCCACTCTAAGTATTTCATGTATGATTACTGCACTTATGGGTGGTAACCATTCAAGAAAACATCACAAAGCATCTTATCCTACATTGAGAAGTGTTTTTGTTCCGATTACTTCATTTATTGGTAGTAACCCTTAAAAAAAACTCTAAACCTTTCACGAAACCACCAAGAAGAAGCATAGAATACCACACTAAGTGCTTCTTGTCTGATTACTTTATTTGAGGTTGGTAAAACATTCAAGGAAACACCACAAATCATCGTATTCTGCTAGGAAAAGTGTTTCTGATCCGAGTACTTCATTTATGGGTGGTAACCATTGAAAAAACTCCACAAAGCATCTTATCATACTAAGAGAAGTGTTTCTTCATCGTGTACTTCATTTGTGTGCAAACCTTTCGTGATACCACAAAAAAGAAGCATAGAACTCCACTCTAAGTGCTTAATGTCTGATTACTTCATTTATGGGTGGTAACCTTTCAAGAAAACTCTAAACCTTTCAGGAAACCTCGACGAAGAAGCCTATAATACCACACTAGGTGATTCTTGTCGGATTACTTCATTTGAGGTTGGTAAACATTCAAGGAAACACCACAAATCATCGTATCCTGCTAGGAAAAGTGTTTATGATCCGAGTACTTCATTTATGGGTGGTAACCATTCAAAAAACACCACAAAGCATCTTATCATACTACAAGAAGTGTTTCTTCACCTAGTACTTCATTTGTGTGCAAACATTTCATGAAAACACAAAAAAGAAGCATAGAACTCCACTCTAAGTGCTTAATGTCTGATTACTTCTTTGACTAAACATTCAAGAACTCTTAATGGGTGGTAACAATTCCAAAAACTCCACAAAGCATCTAATCACACTACAAGAATTGTTTCTTATAGTTACTTCATTTATGGGTGGTAATCTTTCAAGAAGAAGCATAGAACTCCACAAAACATTCAAGAACTATGAGAAGTGTTTCTGCTCCTGATTACTTCATTTATGGGTGGTAACCTTTCAAGAAAACTCTAAACCTTTCATGAAACTACCACGAAGAAACATAGAATACCACACTAAGTGCTTCTTGTCTTATTACTTCATTTGAGGTTGGTAAACATTCAAAAAAACACTACAAATCATCGTATCCTACTAGGGGAAGTGTTTCGGATCCATGTACTTAATTTGTGGGTGTTAACCATTCAAAAAACTCCACAAAGCATGTTATCCTACTACGAGAAGTGTTTCTTCATCGAGTACTTCATGTGTGTGCAAACCTTTCATGAAACCACCACTAAGAAGCATAGAATTCCACTTTAAGTATTTCATGTATGATTACTGCACTTATGGGTGGTAACCATTCAAGAAAACATCACAAAGCATCTTATCCTACATTGAGAAGTGTTTTTGTTCCGATTACTTCATTTATTGGTGGTAACCCTTCAAAAAAACTCTAAACCTTTCACGAAACCACCAAGAAGAAGCATAGAATACCACACTAAGTGCTTCTTGTCTGATTACTTTATTTGAGGTTGGTAAAACATTCAAGGAAACACCACAAATCATCGTATTCTGCTAGGAAAAGTGTTTCTGATCCGAGTACTTCATTTATGGGTGGTAACCATTGAAAAAACTCCACAAAGCATCTTATCATACTAAGAGAAGTGTTTCTTCATCGTGTACTTCATTTGTGTGCAAACCTTTCGTGATACCACAAAAAAGAAGCATAGAACTCCACTCTAAGTGCTTAATGTCTGATTACTTCATTTATGGGTGGTAGCCTTTCAAGAAAACTCTAAACCTTTCAGGAAACCTCGACGAAGAAGCCTATAATACCACACTAGGTGATTCTTGTCGGATTACTTCATTTGAGGTTGGTAAACATTCAAGGAAACCCCACAAATCATCGTATCCTGCTAGGAAAAGTGTTTATGATCCGAGTACTTCATTTATGGGTGGTAACCATTCAACAAACACCACAAAGCATCTTATCATACTACAAGAAGTGTTTCTTCACCTAGTACTTCATTTGTGTGCAAACATTTCATGAAAACACAAAAAAGAAGCATAGAACTCCACTCTAAGTGCTTAATGTCTGATTACTTCTTTGACTAAACATTCAAGAACTCTTAATGGGTGGTAACAATTCAAAAAACTCCACAAAGCATCTTATCACACTACAAGAATTGTTTCTTATAGTTACTTCATTTATGGGTGGTAATCTTTCAAGAAGAAGCATAGAACTCCACAAAACATTCAAGAACTATGAGAAGTGTTTCTGCTCCTGATTACTTCATTTATGGGTGGTAACCTTTCAAGAAAACTCTAAACCTTTCATGAAACTACCACGAAGAAACATAGAATACCACACTAAGTGCTTCTTGTCTTATTACTTCATTTGAGGTTGGTAAACATTCAAAAAAACACTACAAATCATCGTATCCTACTAGGGGAAGTGTTTCGGATCCATGTACTTAATTTGTGGGTGGTAACCATTCAAAAAACTCCACAAAGCATCTTATCCTACTACGAGAAGTGTTTCTTCATCGAGTACTTCATGTGTGTGCAAACCTTTCATGAAACCACCACTAAGAAGCATAGAATTCCACTCTAAGTATTTCATGTATGATAACTGCACTTATGGGTGGTAACCATTCAAGAAAACATCACAAAGCATCTTATCCTACATTGAGAAGTGTTTTTGTTCCGATTACTTCATTTATTGGTGGTAACCCTTCAACAAAAACTCTAAACCATTCACGAAACCACCAAGAAGAAGCATAGAATACCACACTATGTGCTTCTTGTCTGATTACTTTATTTGAGGTTGGTAAAACATTCAAGGAAACACCACAAATCATCGTATTCTGCTAGGAAAAGTGTTTCTGATCCGAGTACTTCATTTATGGGTGGTAACCATTGAAAAAACTCCACAAAGCATCTTATCATACTAAGAGAAGTGTTTCTTCATCGTGTACTTCATTTGTGTGCAAACCTTTCATGATACCACAAAAAAGAAGCATAGAACTCCACTCTAAGTGCTTAATGTCTGATTACTTCATTTATGGGTGGTAACCTTTCAAGAAAACTCTAAACCTTTCAGGAAACCTCGACGAAGGAGCATATAATACCACACTAGGTGATTCTTGTCGGATTACTTCATTTGAGGTTGGTAAACATTCAAGGAAACACCACAAATCATCGTATCCTGCTAGGAAAAGTGTTTATGATCCGAGTACTTCATTTATGGGTGGTAACCATTCAAAAAACCCCACAAAGCATCTTATCATACTACCAGAAGTGTTTCTTCACCTAGTACTTCATTTGTGTGCAAACCTTTCATGAAACCACAAAAAAGAAGCATAGAACTCCACTCTAAGTGCTTAATGTCTGATTACATCATTTATGCGTGGTAACCTTTCAAGAAAACTCTAAACCTTTCGGGAAACCTCCACGAAGAAGCATATAATACCACACTAGGTGCTTCTTGTCTGATTACTTCATTTGAGGTTGGTAAACATTCAAGGAAACACCAGAAATCATCGTATCCTGCTAGGAAAAGTGTTTATGATCCGAGTACTTCATTTATGGGTGGTAACAATTCAAAAAACTCCACAAAGCATCTTATCCTACTACGAGAAGTGTTTCTTCACCGAGTACTTCATTTGTGTGCAAACCTTTCATGAAACCATAAAAAAGAAGCATAGAACTCAACTCTATGTGCTTGATGTCTCATTACTTCACTGACGGGTTGTAAACATTCAAGAAAACAACACAATGCATCTTATCCTACTATGAGAAGTGTTTCTGTTCCGATTACTTCATTTATGGGTGGTAACCTTTCAAAAAACTCTAAACCTTTCACGAAATCTCCACGAAGAAGCATAGAATACCACACTAAGTGCTTCTTGTCTCATTAATTCATTTGAGGTTGGTAAACATTCAAGGAAACAGCACAAATCATCGTATCCTGCTAGGAAAAGTGTTTATGATCCGAGTAATTCATTTATGGGTGGTAACAATCCAAAAAACTTCACAAAGCATCTTATCATACTACAAGAATTGTTTCTTCACCGAGTACTTCATTTGTGTGCAAACCTTTCATGAAACCACCATAAAGAAGCATAGAACTCCACCACAAGTGATTAATGTCCGATTATTTCACTGACTGGTTGTAAACATTCAAGAAAACAACACAAAGGTTCTCATCCTACTATGAGAAGTGTTTATGTTCCGATTACTTTATTTATGGGTGGTAACCTTTCAAAAAACTCTAAACATTTCACGAAACCACCACGAAGAAGCATAGAATTCCACTCTAAGTGCTTCTTGTTTGATTACTTCATTTGAGGTTGGTAAACATTCAAGGAAACACCACAAAGCATCTTATCCTACTATGAGAAGTGTTTCTGTCCTGATTACTTCATTTATGGGTGGTAACCTTTCAAGATAACTCTAAACCTTTCAGGAAACCTCCACGATGAAGCATATAATACCACACTATGTGCTTCTTGTCTGATTACTTTATTTGAGGTTGGTAAACATTCAAGGAAACCCCACAAATCATCGTATCCTGCTACGAAAAGTGTTTCTGATCAGAGTACTTCATTTATGGGTGGTAACCATTCAAAAAACTCTACAAAGCATCTTATCATACTACAAGAAGTGTTTCTTCACCTAGTACTTCATTTGTGTGCAAACATTTCATGAAAACAGAAAAAAGAAGCATAGAACTCCACTCTAAGTGCTTAATGTCTGATTACTTCTTTGACTAAACATTCAAGTACTCTTAATGGGTGGTAACAATTCAAAAAACTCCACAAAGCATCTTATCACACTACAAGAATTGTTTCTTATAGTTACTTCATTTATGGGTGGTAATCTTTCAAGAAGAAGCATAGAACTCCACAAAACATTCAAGAACTATGAGAAGTGTTTCTGCTCCTGATTACTTCATTTATGGGTGGTAACCTTTCAAGAAAACTCTAAACCTTTCATGAAACTACCACGAAGAAACATAGAATACCACACTAAGTGCTTCTTGTCTTATTACTTCATTTGAGGTTGGTAAACATTCAAAAAAACACTACAAATCATCGTATCCTACTAGGGGAAGTGTTTCGGATCCATGTACTTAATTTGTGGGTGGTAACCATTCAAAAAACTCCACAAAGCATCTTATCCTACTACGAGAAGTGTTTCTTCATCGAGTACTTCATGTGTGTGCAAACCTTTCATGAAACCACCACTAAGAAGCATAGAATTCCACTCTAAGTATTTCATGTATGATTACTGCACTTATGGGTGGTAACCATTCAAGAAAACATCACAAAGCATCTTATCCAACATTGAGAAGTGTTTTTGTTCCGATTACTTCATTTATTGGTGGTAACCCTTCAAAAAAACTCTAAACCTTTCACGAAACCACCAAGAAGAAGCATAGAATACCACACTAAGTGCTTCTTGTCTGATTACTTTATTTGAGGTTGGTAAAACATTCAAGGAAACACCACAAATCATCGTATTCTGCTAGGAAAAGTGTTTCTGATCCGAGTACTTCATTTATGGGTGGTAACCATTGAAAAAACTCCACAAAGCATCTTATCATACTAAGAGAAGTCTTTCTTCATCGTGTACTTCATTTGTGTGCAAACCTTTCATGATAACACAAAAAAGAAGCATAGAACTCCACTCTAAGTGCTTAATGTCTGATTACTTCATTTATGGGTGGTAACCTTTCAAGAAAACTCTAAACCTTTCAGGAAACCTCGACGAAGGAGCATATAATACCACACTAGGTGATTCTTGTCGGATTACTTCATTTGAGGTTGGTAAACATTCAAGGAAACACCACAAATCATCGTATCCTGCTAGGAAAAGTGTTTATGATCCGAGTACTTCATTTATGGATGGTAATCATTCAAAAAACACCACAAAGCATCTTATCATACTACCAGAAGTGTTTCTTCATCGTGTACTTCATTTGTGTGCAAACCTTTCATGAAACCACAAAAAAGAAGCATAGAACTCCACTCTAAGTGCTTAATGTCTGATTACATCATTTATGGGTGGTAACCTTTCAAAAAACTCTAAACCTTTCACGAAACCTCCACGAAGAAGCATAGAATACCACACTAAGTGCTTCTTGTCTCATTAAGTCATTTGAGGTTGGTAAACATTCAAGGAAACAGCACAAATCATCGTATCCTGCTAGGAAAAGTGTTTATGATCCGAGTAATTCATTTATGGGTGGTAACTATCCAAAAAACTTCACAAAGCATCTTATCATACTACAAGAATTGTTTCTTCACCGAGTACTTCATTTGTGTGCAAACCTTTCATGAAACCACAAAAAAGAAGCATAGAACTCCACTCTAAGTGCTTAATGTCTGATTACATCATTTATGCGTGGTAACCTTTCAAGAAAACATCACAAAGCATCTTATCCTACATTGAGAATTGTTTTTGTTCCGATTACTTCATTTATTGGTGGTAACCCTTCAAAAAAACTCTAAACCTTTCACGAAACCACCAAGAAGAAGCATAGAATACCACACTAAGTGCTTCTTGTCTGATTACTTTATTTGAGGTTGGTAAAACATTCAAGGAAACACCACAAATCATCGTATTCTGCTAGGAAAAGTGTTTCTGATCCGAGTACTTCATTTATGGGTGGTAACCATTGAAAAAACTCCACAAAGCATCTTATCATACTAAGAGAAGTGTTTCTTCATCGTGTACTTCATTTGTGTGCAAACCTTTCGTGATACCACAAAAAAGAAGCATAGAACTCCACTCTAAGTGCTTAATGTCTGATTACTTCATTTATGGGTGGTAACCTTTCAAGAAAACTCTAAACCTTTCAGGAAACCTCGACGAAGGAGCATATAATACCACACTAGGTGATTCTTGTCGGATTACTTCATTTGAGGTTGGTAAACATTCAAGGAAACACCACAAATCATCGTATCCTGCTAGGAAAAGTGTTTATGATCCGAGTACTTCATTTATGGGTGGTAACCATTCAAAAAACCCCACAAAGCATCTTATCATACTACCAGAAGTGTTTCTTCACCTAGTACTTCATTTGTGTGCAAACATTTCATGAAACCACAAAAAAGAAGCATAGAACTCCACTCTAAGTGCTTAATGTCTGATTACATCATTTATGCGTGGTAACCTTTCAAGAAAACTCTAAACCTTTCGGGAAACCTCCACGAAGAAGCATATAATACCACACTAGGTGCTTCTTGTCTGATTACTTCATTTGAGGTTGGTAAACATTCAAGGAAACACCACAAATCATCGCATCCTGCTAGGAAAAGTGTTTATGATCCGAGTACTTCATTTATGGGTGGTAACCATTCAAAAAACCCCACAAAGCATCTTATCATACTACCAGAAGTGTTTCTTCACCTAGTACTTCATTTGTGTGCAAACCTTTCATGAAACCACAAAAAAGAAGCATAGAACTCCACTCTAAGTGCTTAATGTCTGATTACATCATTTATGCGTGGTAACCTTTCAAGAAAACTCTAAACCTTTCGGGAAACCTCCACGAAGAAGCATATAATACCACACTAGGTGCTTCTTGTCTGATTACTTCATTTGAGGTTGGTAAACATTCAAGGAAACACCACAAATCATCGTATCCTGCTAGGAAAAGTGTTTATGATCCGAGTACTTCATTTATGGGTGGTAACAATTCAAAAAACTCCACAAAGCATCTTATCCTACTACGAGAAGTGTTTCTTCACCGAGTACTTCATTTGTGTGCAAACCTTTCATGAAACCATCAAAAAGAAGCATAGAACTCAACTCTATGTGCTTGATGTCTCATTACTTCACTGACGAGTTGTAAACATTCAAGAAAACAACACAATGCATCTTATACTACTATGAGAAGTGTTTCTGTTCCGATTACTTCATTTATGGGTGGTAACCTTTCAAAAAACTCTAAACCTTTCACGAAACCTCCACGAAGAAGCATAGAATACCACACTAAGTGCTTCTTGTCTCATTAATTCATTTGAGGTTGGTAAACATTCAAGGAAACAGCACAAATCATCGTATCCTGCTAGGAAAAGTATTTATGATCCGAGTAATTCATTTATGGGTGGTAACAATCCAAAAAACTTCACAAAGCATCTTATCATACTACAAGAATTGTTTCTTCACCGAGTACTTCATTTGTGTGCAAACCTTTCATGAAACCACAAAAAAGAAGCATAGAACTCCACTCTAAGTGCTTAATGTCTGATTACATCATTTATGCGTGGTAACCTTTCAAGAAAACTCTAAACCTTTCGGGAAACCTCCACGAAGAAGCATATAATACCACACTAGGTGCTTCTTGTCTGATTACTTCATTTGAGGTTGGTAAACATTCAAGGAAACACCACAAATCATCGTATCCTGCTAGGAAAAGTGTTCATGATCCGAGTACTTCATTTATGGGTGGTAACAATTCAAAAAACTCCACAAAGCATCTTATCCTACTACGAGAAGTGTTTCTTCACCGAGTACTTCATTTGTGTGCAAACCTTTCATGAAACCATAAAAAAGAAGCATAGAACTCAACTCTATGTGCTTGATGTCTTATTACTTCACTGACGGGTTGTAAACATTCAAGAAAACAACACAATGCATCTTATCCTACTATGAGAAGTGTTTCTGTTCCGATTACTTCATTTATGGGTGGTAACCTTTCAAAAAACTCTAAACCTTTCACGAAACCTCCACGAAGAAGCATAGAATACCACACTAAGTGCTTCTTGTCTCATTAATTCATTTGAGGTTGGTAAACATTCAAGGAAACAGCACAAATCATCGTATCCTGCTAGGAAAAGTGTTTATGATCCGAGTAATTCATTTATGGGTGGTAACAATCCAAAAAACTTCACAAAGCATCTTATCATACTACAAGAATTGTTTCTTCACCGAGTACTTCATTTGTGTGCAAACCTTTCATGAAACCACCATAAAGAAGCATAGAACTCCACCACAAGTGATTAATGTCCGATTATTTCACTGACTGGTTGTAAACATTCAAGAAAACAACACAAAGGTTCTCATCCTACTATGAGAAGTGTTTATGTTCCGATTACTTTATTTATGGGTGGTAACCTTTCAAAAAACTCTAAACATTTCACGAAACCACCACGAAGAAGCATAGAATTCCACTCTAAGTGCTTCTTGTTTGATTACTTCATTTGAGGTTGGTAAACATTCAAGGAAACACCACAAAGCATCTTATCCTACTATGAGAAGTGTTTCTGTCCTGATTACTTCATTTATGGGTGGTAACCTTTCAAGATAACTCTAAACCTTTCAGGAAACCTCCACGATGAAGCATATAATACCACACTATGTGCTTCTTGTCTGATTACTTTATTTGAGGTTGGTAAACATTCAAGGAAACCCCACAAATCATCGTATCCTGCTACGAAAAGTGTTTCTGATCAGAGTACTTCATTTATGGGTGGTAACCATTCAAAAAACTCTACAAAGCATCTTATCATACTACAAGAAGTGTTTCTTCACCTAGTACTTCATTTGTGTGCAAACATTTCATGAAAACAGAAAAAAGAAGCATAGAACTCCACTCTAAGTGCTTAATGTCTGATTACTTCTTTGACTAAACATTCAAGTACTCTTAATGGGTGGTAACAATTCAAAAAACTCCACAAAGCATCTTATCACACTACAAGAATTGTTTCTTATAGTTACTTCATTTATGGGTGGTAATCTTTCAAGAAGAAGCATAGAACTCCACAAAACATTCAAGAACTATGAGAAGTGTTTCTGCTCCTGATTACTTCATTTATGGGTGGTAACCTTTCAAGAAAACTCTAAACCTTTCATGAAACTACCACGAAGAAACATAGAATACCACACTAAGTGCTTCTTGTCTTATTACTTCATTTGAGGTTGGTAAACATTAAAAAAAACACTACAAATCATCGTATCCTACTAGGGGAAGTGTTTCGGATCCATGTACTTAATTTGTGGGTGGTAACCATTCAAAAAACTCCACAAAGCATCTTATCCTACTACGAGAAGTGTTTCTTCATCGAGTACTTCATGTGTGTGCAAACCTTTCATGAAACCACCACTAAGAAGCATAGAATTCCACTCTAAGTATTTCATGTATGATTACTGCACTTATGGGTGGTAACCATTCAAGAAAACATCACAAAGCATCTTATCCTACATTGAGAAGTGTTTTTGTTCCGATTACTTCATTTATTGGTGGTAACCCTTCAAAAAAACTCTAAACCTTTCACGAAACCACCAAGAAGAAGCATAGAATACCACACTAAGTGCTTCTTGTCTGATTACTTTATTTGAGGTTGGTAAAACATTCAAGGAAACATCACAAATCATCGTATTCTGCTAGGAAAAGTGTTTCTGATCCGAGTACTTCATTTATGGGTGGTAACCATTGAAAAAACTCCACAAAGCATCTTATCATACTAAGAGAAGTGTTTCTTCATCGTGTACTTCATTTGTGTGCAAACCTTTCGTGATACCACAAAAAAGAAGCATAGAACTCCACTCTAAGTGCTTAATGTCTGATTACTTCATTTATGGGTGGTAACCTTTCAAGAAAACTCTAAACCTTTCAGGAAACCTCGACGAAGGAGCATATAATACCACACTAGGTGATTCTTGTCGGATTACTTCATTTGAGGTTGGTAAACATTCAAGGAAACACCACAAATCATCGTATCCTGCTAGGAAAAGTGTTTATGATCCGAGTACTTCATTTATGGGTGGTAACCATTCAAAAAACCCCACAAAGCATCTTATCATACTACCAGAAGTGTTTCTTCACCTAGTACTTCATTTGTGTGCAAACATTTCATGAAACCACAAAAAAGAAGCATAGAACTCCACTCTAAGTGCTTAATGTCTGATTACATCATTTATGCGTGGTAACCTTTCAAGAAAACTCTAAACCTTTCGGGAAACCTCCACGAAGAAGCATATAATACCACACTAGGTGCTTCTTGTCTGATTACTTCATTTGAGGTTGGTAAACATTCAAGGAAACACCACAAATCATCGTATCCTGCTAGGAAAAGTGTTTATGATCCGAGTACTTCATTTATGGGTGGTAACCATTCAAAAAACCCCACAAAGCATCTTATCATACTACCAGAAGTGTTTCTTCACCTAGTACTTCATTTGTGTGCAAACCTTTCATGAAACCACAAAAAAGAAGCATAGAACTCCACTCTAAGTGCTTAATGTCTGATTACATCATTTATGGGTGGTAACCTTTCAAAAAACTCTAAACCTTTCACGAAACCTCCACGAAGAAGCATAGAATACCACACTAAGTGCTTCTTGTCTCATTAATTCATTTGAGGTTGGTAAACATTCAAGGAAACAGCACAAATCATCGTATCCTGCTAGGAAAAGTGTTTATGATCCGAGTAATTCATTTATGGGTGGTAACAATCCAAAAAACTTCACAAAGCATCTTATCATACTACAAGAATTGTTTCTTCACCGAGTACTTCATTTGTGTGCAAACCTTTCATGAAACCACAAAAAAGAAGCATAGAACTCCACTCTAAGTGCTTAATGTCTGATTACATCATTTATGCGTGGTAACCTTTCAAGAAAACATCACAAAGCATCTTATCCTACATTGAGAAGTGTTTTTGTTCCGATTACTTCATTTATTGGTGGTAACCCTTCAAAAAAACTCTAAACCTTTCACGAAACCACCAAGAAGAAGCATAGAATACCACACTAAGTGCTTCTTGTCTGATTACTTTATTTGAGGTTGGTAAAACATTCAAGGAAACACCACAAATCATCGTATTCTGCTAGGAAAAGTGTTTCTGATCCGAGTACTTCATTTATGGGTGGTAACCATTGAAAAAACTCCACAAAGCATCTTATCATACTAAGAGAAGTGTTTCTTCATCGTGTACTTCATTTGTGTGCAAACCTTTCGTGATACCACAAAAAAGAAGCATAGAACTCCACTCTAAGTGCTTAATGTCTGATTACTTCATTTATGGGTGGTAACCTTTCAAGAAAACTCTAAACCTTTCAGGAAACCTCGACGAAGGAGCATATAATACCACACTAGGTGATTCTTGTCGGATTACTTCATTTGAGGTTGGTAAACATTCAAGGAAACACCACAAATCATCGTATCCTGCTAGGAAAAGTGTTTATGATCCGAGTACTTCATTTATGGGTGGTAACCATTCAAAAAACCCCACAAAGCATCTTATCATACTACCAGAAGTGTTTCTTCACCTAGTACTTCATTTGTGTGCAAACATTTCATGAAACCACAAAAAAGAAGCATAGAACTCCACTCTAAGTGCTTAATGTCTGATTACATCATTTATGCGTGGTAACCTTTCAAGAAAACTCTAAACCTTTCGGGAAACCTCCACGAAGAAGCATATAATACCACACTAGGTGCTTCTTGTCTGATTACTTCATTTGAGGTTGGTAAACATTCAAGGAAACACCACAAATCATCGTATCCTGCTAGGAAAAGTGTTTATGATCCGAGTACTTCATTTATGGGTGGTAACCATTCAAAAAACCCCACAAAGCATCTTATCATACTAAGAGAAGTGTTTCTTCATCGTGTACTTCATTTGTGTGCAAACCTTTCGTGATACCACAAAAAAGAAGCATAGAACTCCACTCTAAGTGCTTAATGTCTGATTACTTCATTTATGGGTGGTAACCTTTCAAGAAAACTCTAAACCTTTCAGGAAACCTCGACGAAGGAGCATATAATACCACACTAAGTGCTTCTTGTCTGATTACTTTATTTGAGGTTGGTAAAACATTCAAGGAAACACCACAAATCATCGTATTCTGCTAGGAAAAGTGTTTCTGATCCGAGTACTTCATTTATGGGTGGTAACCATTGAAAAAACTCCACAAAGCATCTTATCATACTAAGAGAAGTGTTTCTTCATCGTGTACTTCATTTGTGTGCAAACCTTTCGTGATACCACAAAAAAGAAGCATAGAACTCCACTCTAAGTGCTTAATGTCTGATTACTTCATTTATGGGTGGTAACCTTTCAAGAAAACTCTAAACCTTTCAGGAAACCTCGACGAAGGAGCATATAATACCACACTAGGTGATTCTTGTCGGATTACTTCATTTGAGGTTGGTAAACATTCAAGGAAACACCACAAATCATCGTATCCTGCTAGGAAAAGTGTTTATGATCCGAGTACTTCATTTATGGGTGGTAACCATTCAAAAAACCCCACAAAGCATCTTATCATACTACCAGAAGTGTTTCTTCACCTAGTACTTCATTTGTGTGCAAACATTTCATGAAACCACAAAAAAGAAGCATAGAACTCCACTCTAAGTGCTTAATGTCTGATTACATCATTTATGCGTGGTAACCTTTCAAGAAAACTCTAAACCTTTCGGGAAACCTCCACGAAGAAGCATATAATACCACACTAGGTGCTTCTTGTCTGATTACTTCATTTGAGGTTGGTAAACATTCAAGGAAACACCACAAATCATCGTATCCTGCTAGGAAAAGTGTTTATGATCCGAGTACTTCATTTATGGGTGGTAACAATTCAAAAAACTCCACAAAGCATCTTATCCTACTACGAGAAGTGTTTCTTCACTGAGTACTTCATTTGTGTGCAAACCTTTCATGAAACCATCAAAAAGAAGCATAGAACTCAACTCTATGTGCTTGATGTCTCATTATTTCACTGACGAGTTGTAAACATTCAAGAAAACAACACAATGCATCTTATACTACTATGAGAAGTGTTTCTGTTCCGATTACTTCATTTATGGGTGGTAACCTTTCAAAAAACTCTAAACCTTTCACGAAACCTCCACGAAGAAGCATAGAATACCACACTAAGTGCTTCTTGTCTCATTAATTCATTTGAGGTTGGTAAACATTCAAGGAAACAGCACAAATCATCGTATCCTGCTAGGAAAAGTGTTTATGATCCGAGTAATTCATTTATGGGTGGTAACAATCCAAAAAACTTCACAAAGCATCTTATCATACTACAAGAATTGTTTCTTCACCGAGTACTTCATTTGTGTGCAAACCTTTCATGAAACCACAAAAAAGAAGCATAGAACTCCACTCTAAGTGCTTAATGTCTGATTACATCATTTATGCGTGGTAACCTTTCAAGAAAACTCTAAACCTTTCGGGAAACCTCCACGAAGAAGCATATAATACCACACTAGGTGCTTCTTGTCTGATTACTTCATTTGAGGTTGGTAAACATTCAAGGAAACACCACAAATCATCGTATCCTGCTAGGAAAAGTGTTTATGATCCGAGTACTTCATTTATGGGTGGTAACAATTCAAAAAACTCCACAAAGCATCTTATCCTACTACGAGAAGTGTTTCTTCACCGAGTACTTCATTTGTGTGCAAACCTTTCATGAAACCATAAAAAAGAAGCATAGAACTCAACTCTATGTGCTTGATGTCTCATTACTTCACTGACGGGTTGTAAACATTCAAGAAAACAACACAATGCATCTTATCCTACTATGAGAAGTGTTTCTGTTCCGATTACTTCATTTATGGGTGGTAACCTTTCAAAAAACTCTAAACCTTTCACGAAACCTCCACGAAGAAGCATAGAATACCACACTAAGTGCTTCCTGTCTCATTAATTCATTTGAGGTTGGTAAACATTCAAGGAAACAGCACAAATCATCGTATCCTGCTAGGAAAAGTGTTTATGATCCGAGTAATTCATTTATGGGTGGTAACAATCCAAAAAACTTCACAAAGCATCTTATCATACTACAAGAATTGTTTCTTCACCGAGTACTTCATTTGTGTGCAAACCTTTCATGAAACCACCATAAAGAAGCATAGAACTCCACCACAAGTGATTAATGTCCGATTATTTCACTGACTGGTTGTAAACATTCAAGAAAACAACACAAAGGTTCTCATCCTACTATGAGAAGTGTTTATGTTCCGATTACTTTATTTATGGGTGGTAACCTTTCAAAAAACTCTAAACATTTCACGAAACCACCACGAAGAAGCATAGAATTCCACTCTAAGTGCTTCTTGTTTGATTACTTCATTTGAGGTTGGTAAACATTCAAGGAAACACCACAAAGCATCTTATCCTACTATGAGAAGTGTTTCTGCTCCTGATTACTTCATTTATGGGTGGTAACCTTTCAAGAAAACTCTAAACCTTTCAGGAAACCTCGACGAAGAAGCCTATAATACCACACTAGGTGATTCTTGTCGGATTACTTCATTTGAGGTTGGTAAACATTCAAGGAAACCCCACAAATCATCGTATCCTGCTAGGAAAAGTGTTTACGATCCGAGTACTTCATTTATGGGTGGTAACCATTCAAAAAACACCACAAAGCATCTTATCATACTACAAGAAGTGTTTCTTCACCTAGTACTTCATTTTTGTGCAAACATTTCATGAAAACACAAAAAAGAAGCATAGAACTCCACTCTAAGTGCTTAATGTCTGATTACTTCTTTGACTAAACATTCAAGAACTCTTAATGGGTGGTAACAATTCAAAAAACTCCACAAAGCATCTTATCACACTACAAGAATTGTTTCTTATAGTTACTTCATTTATGGGTGGTAATCTTTCAAGAAGAAGCATAGAACTCCACAAAACATTCAAGAACTATGAGAAGTGTTTCTGCTCCTGATTACTTCATTTATGGGTGGTAACCTTTCAAGAAAACTCTAAACCTTTCATGAAACTACCACGAAGAAACATAGAATACCACACTAAGTGCTTCTTGTCTTATTACTTCATTTGAGGTTGGTAAACATTTAAAAAAACACTACAAATCATCGTATCCTACTAGGGGAAGTGTTTCGGATCCATGTACTTAATTTGTGGGTGGTAACCATTCAAAAAACTCCACAAAGCATCTTATCCTACTACGAGAAGTGTTTCTTCATCGAGTACTTCATGTGTGTGCAAACCTTTCATGAAACCACCACTAAGAAGCATAGAATTCCACTCTAAGTATTTCATGTATGATTACTGTACTTATGGGTGGTAACCTTTCAAGAAAACTCTAAACCTTTCAGGAAACCTCGACGAAGAAGCCTATAATACCACACTAGGTGATTCTTGTCGGATTACTTCATTTGAGGTTGGTAAACATTCAAGGAAACACCACAAATCATCGTATCCTGCTAGGAAAAGTGTTTATGATCCGAGTACTTCATTTATGGGTGGTAACCATTCAAAAAACACCACAAAGCATCTTATCATACTACAAGAAGTGTTTCTTCACCTAGTACTTCATTTGTGTGCAAACATTTCATGAAAACACAAAAAAGAAGCATAGAACTCCACTCTAAGTCCTTAATGTCTGATTACTTCTTTGACTAAACATTCAAGAACTCTTAATGGGTGGTAACAATTCAAAAAACTCCACAAAGCATCTTATCACACTACAAGAATTGTTTCTTATAGTTACTTCATTTATGGGTGGTAATCTTTCAAGAAGAAGCATAGAACTCCACAAAACATTCAAGAACTATGAGAAGTGTTTCTGCTCCTGATTACTTCATTTATGGGTGGTAACCTTTCAAGAAAACTCTAAACCTTTCAGGAAACCTCGACGAAGAAGCCTATAATACCACACTAGGTGATTCTTGTCGGATTACTTCATTTGAGGTTGGTAAACATTCAAGGAAACCCCACAAATCATCGTATCCTGCTAGGAAAAGTGTTTATGATCCGAGTACTTCATTTATGTGTGGTAACCATTCAAAAAACACCACAAAGCATCTTATCATACTACAAGAAGTGTTTCTTCACCTAGTACTTCATTTGTGTGCAAACATTTCATGAAAACACAAAAAAGAAGCATAGAACTCCACTCTAAGTGCTTAATGTCTGATTACTTCTTTGACTAAACATTCAAGAACTCTTAATGGGTGGTAACAATTCAAAAAACTCCACAAAGCATCTTATCACACTACAAGAATTGTTTCTTATAGTTACTTCATTTATGGGTGGTAATCTTTCAAGAAGAAGCATAGAACTCCACAAAACATTCAAGAACTATGAGAAGTGTTTCTGCTCCTGATTACTTCATTTATGGGTGGTAACCTTTCAAGAAAACTCTAAACCTTTCATGAAACTACCACGAAGAAACATAGAATACCACACTAAGTGCTTCTTGTCTTATTACTTCATTTGAGGTTGGTAAACATTCAAAAAAACACTACAAATCATCGTATCCTACTAGGGCAAGTGTTTCAGATCCATGTACTTAATTTGTGGGTGTTAACCATTCAAAAAACTCCAAAAAGCATCTTATCCTACTACGAGAAGTGTTTCTTCATCGAGTACTTCATGTGTGTGCAAACCTTTCATGAAACCACCACTAAGAAGCATAGAATTCCACTCTAAGTATTTCATGTATGATTACTGCACTTATGGGTGGTAACCATTCAAGAAAACATCACAAAGCATCTTATCCTACATTGAGAAGTGTTTTTGTTCCGATTACTTCATTTATTGGTGGTAACCCTTCAAAAAAACTCTAAACCTTTCACGAAACCACCAAGAAGAAGCATAGAATACCACACTAAGTGCTTCTTGTCTGATTACTTTATTTGAGGTTGGTAAAACATTCAAGGAAACACCACAAATCATCGTATTCTGCTAGGAAAAGTGTTTCTGATCCGAGTACTTCATTTATGGGTGGTAACCATTGAAAAAACTCCACAAAGCATCTTATCATACTAAGAGAAGTGTTTCTTCATCGTGTACTTCATTTGTGTGCAAACCTTTCGTGATACCACAAAAAAGAAGCATAGAACTCCACTCTAAGTGCTTAATGTCTGATTACTTCATTTATGGGTGGTAACCTTTCAAGAAAACTCTAAACCTTTCAGGAAACCTCGACGAAGAAGCCTATAATACCACACTAGGTGATTCTTGTCGGATTACTTCATTTGAGGTTGGTAAACATTCAAGGAAACCCCACAAATCTTCGTATCCTGCTAGGAAAAGTGTTTATGATCCGAGTACTTCATTTATGGGTGGTAACCATTCAAAAAACACCACAAAGCATCTTATCATACTACAAGAAGTGTTTCTTCACCTAGTACTTCATTTGTGTGCAAACATTTCATGAAAACACAAAAAAAAGCATAGAACTCCACTCTAAGTGCTTAATGTCTGATTACTTCTTTGACTAAACATTCAAGAACTCTTAATGGGTGGTAACAATTCAAAAAACTCCACAAAGCATCTTATCACACTACAAGAATTGTTTCTTATAGTTACTTCATTTATGGGTGGTAATCTTTCAAGAAGAAGCATAGAACTCCACAAAACATTCAAGAACTATGAGAAGTGTTTCTGCTCCTGATTACTTCATTTATGGGTGGTAACCTTTCAAGAAAACTCTAAACCTTTCATGAAACTACCACGAAGAAACATAGAATACCACACTAAGTGCTTCTTGTCTTATTACTTCATTTGAGGTTGGTAAACATTCAAAAAAACACTACAAATCATCGTATCCTACTAGGGGAAGTGTTTCGGATCCATGTACTTAATTTGTGGGTGGTAACCATTCAAAAAACTCCACAAAGCATCTTATCCTACTACGAGAAGTGTTTCTTCATCGAGTACTTCATGTGTGTGCAAACCTTTCATGAAACCACCACTAAGAAGCATAGAATTCCACTCTAAGTATTTCATGTATGATTACTGCACTTATGGGTGGTAACCATTCAAGAAAACATCACAAAGCATCTTATCCTACATTGAGAAGTGTTTTTGTTCCGATTACTTCATTTATTGGTGGTAACCCTTCAAAAAAACTCTAAACCTTTCACGAAACCACCAAGAAGAAGCATAGAATACCACACTAAGTGCTTCTTGTCTGATTACTTTATTTGAGGTTGGTAAAACATTCAAGGAAACACCACAAATCATCGTATTCTGCTAGGAAAAGTGTTTCTGATCCGAGTACTTCATTTATGGGTGGTAACCATTGAAAAAACTCCACAAAGCATCTTATCATACTAAGAGAAGTGTTTCTTCATCGTGTACTTCATTTGTGTGCAAACCTTTCATGATACCACAAAAAAGAAGCATAGAACTCCACTCTAAGTGCTTAATGTCTGATTACTTCATTTATGGGTGGTAACCTTTCAAGAAAACTCTAAACCTTTCAGGAAACCTCGACGAAGAAGCCTATAATACCACACTAGGTGATTCTTGTCGGATTACTTCATTTGAGGTTGGTAAACATTCAAGGAAACACCACAAATTATCGTATCCTGCTAGGAAAAGTGTTTATGATCCGAGTACTTCATTTATGGGTGGTAACCATTCAAAAAACACCACAAAGCATCTTATCATACTACAAGAAGTGTTTCTTCACCTAGTACTTCATTTGTGTGCAAACATTTCATGAAAACACAAAAAAGAAGCATAGAACTCCACTCTAAGTGCTTAATGTCTGATTACTTCTTTGACTAAACATTCAAGAACTCTTAATGGGTGGTAACAATTCAAAAAACTCCACAAAGCATCTTATCACACTACAAGAATTGTTTCTTATAGTTACTTCATTTATGGGTGGTAATCTTTCAAGAAGAAGCATAGAACTCCACAAAACATTCAAGAACTATGAGAAGTGTTTCTGCTCCTGATTACTTCATTTATGGGTGGTAACCTTTCAAGAAAACTCTAAACCTTTCATGAAACTACCACGAAGAAACATAGAATACCACACTAAGTGCTTCTTGTCTTATTACTTCATTTGAGGTTGGTAAACATTCAAAAAAACACTACAAATCATCGTATCCTACTAGGGGAAGTGTTTCGGATCCATGTACTTAATTTGTGGGTGGTAACCATTCAAAAAACTCCACAAAGCATCTTATCCTACTACGAGAAGTGTTTCTTCATCGAGTACTTCATGTGTGTGCAAACCTTTCATGAAACCACCACTAAGAAGCATAGAATTCCACTCTAAGTATTTCATGTATGATTACTGCACTTATGGGTGGTAACCATTCAAGAAAATATCACAAAGCATCTTATCCTACATTGAGAAGTGTTTTTGTTCCGATTACTTCATTTATTGGTGGTAACCCTTCAAAAAAATTCTAAACCTTTCACGAAACCACCAAGAAGAAGCATAGAATACCACACTAAGTGCTTCTTGTCTGATTACTTTATTTGAGGTTGGTAAAACATTCAAGGAAACACCACAAATCATCGTATTCTGCTAGGAAAAGTGTTTCTGATCCGAGTACTTCATTTATGGGTGGTAACCATTGAAAAAACTCCACAAAGCATCTTATCATACTAAGAGAAGTGTTTCTTCATCGTGTACTTCATTTGTGTGCAAACCTTTCATGATACCACAAAAAAGAAGCATAGAACTCCACTCTAAGTGCTTAATGTCTGATTACTTCATTTATGGGTGGTAACCTTTCAAGAAAACTCTAAACCTTTCAGGAAACCTCGACGAAGAAGCCTATAATACCACACTAGGTGATTCTTGTCGGATTACTTCATTTGAGGTTGGTAAACATTCAAGGAAACACCACAAATCATCGTATCCTGCTAGGAAAAGTGTTTATGATCCGAGTACTTCATTTATGGGTGGTAACCATTCAAAAAACACCACAAAGCATCTTATCATACTACAAGAAGTGTTTCTTCACCTAGTACTTCATTTGTGTGCAAACATTTCATGAAAACACAAAAAAGAAGCATAGAACTCCACTCTAAGTGCTTAATGTCTGATTACTTCTTTGACTAAACATTCAAGAACTCTTAATGGGTGGTAACAATTCAAAAAACTCCACAAAGCATCTTATCACACTACAAGAATTGTTTCTTATAGTTACTTCATTTATGGGTGGTAATCTTTCAAGAAGAAGCATAGAACTCCACAAAACATTCAAGAACTATGAGAAGTGTTTCTGCTCCTGATTACTTCATTTATGGGTGGTAACCTTTCAAGAAAACTCTAAACCTTTCATGAAACTACCACGAAGAAACATAGAATACCACACTAAGTGCTTCTTGTCTTATTACTTCATTTGAGGTTGGTAAACATTCAAAAAAACACTACAAATCATCGTATCCTACTAGGGCAAGTGTTTCAGATCCATGTACTTAATTTGTGGGTGTTAACCATTCAAAAAACTCCAAAAAGCATCTTATCCTACTACGAGAAGTGTTTCTTCATCGAGTACTTCATGTGTGTGCAAACCTTTCATGAAACCACCACTAAGAAGCATAGAATTCCACTCTAAGTATTTCATGTATGATTACTGCACTTATGGGTGGTAACCATTCAAGAAAACATCACAAAGCATCTTATCCTACATTGAGAAGTGTTTTTGTTCCGATTACTTCATTTATTGGTGGTAACCCTTCAAAAAAACTCTAAACCTTTCACGAAACCACCAAGAAGAAGCATAGAATACCACACTAAGTGCTTCTTGTCTGATTACTTTATTTGAGGTTGGTAAAACATTCAAGGAAACACCACAAATCATCGTATTCTGCTAGGAAAAGTGTTTCTGATCCGAGTACTTCATTTATGGGTGGTAACCATTGAAAAAACTCCACAAAGCATCTTATCATACTAAGAGAAGTGTTTCTTCATCGTGTACTTCATTTGTGTGCAAACCTTTCGTGATACCACAAAAAAGAAGCATAGAACTCCACTCTAAGTGCTTAATGTCTGATTACTTCATTTATGGGTGGTAACCTTTCAAGAAAACTCTAAACCTTTCAGGAAACCTCGACGAAGAAGCCTATAATACCACACTAGGTGATTCTTGTCGGATTACTTCATTTGAGGTTGGTAAACATTCAAGGAAACCCCACAAATCTTCGTATCCTGCTAGGAAAAGTGTTTATGATCCGAGTACTTCATTTATGGGTGGTAACCATTCAAAAAACACCACAAAGCATCTTATCATACTACAAGAAGTGTTTCTTCACCTAGTACTTCATTTGTGTGCAAACATTTCATGAAAACACAAAAAAGAAGCATAGAACTCCACTCTAAGTGCTTAATGTCTGATTACTTCTTTGACTAAACATTCAAGAACTCTTAATGGGTGGTAACAATTCAAAAAACTCCACAAAGCATCTTATCACACTACAAGAATTGTTTCTTATAGTTACTTCATTTATGGGTGGTAATCTTTCAAGAAGAAGCATAGAACTCCACAAAACATTCAAGAACTATGAGAAGTGTTTCTGCTCCTGATTACTTCATTTATGGGTGGTAACCTTTCAAGAAAACTCTAAACCTTTCATGAAACTACCACGAAGAAACATAGAATACCACACTAAGTGCTTCTTGTCTTATTACTTCATTTGAGGTTGGTAAACATTCAAAAAAACACTACAAATCATCGTATCTTACTAGGGGAAGTGTTTCGGATCCATGTACTTAATTTGTGGGTGGTAACCATTCAAAAAACTCCACAAAGCATCTTATCCTACTACGAGAAGTGTTTCTTCATCGAGTACTTCATGTGTGTGCAAACCTTTCATGAAACCACCACTAAGAAGCATAGAATTCCACTCTAAGTATTTCATGTATGATTACTGCACTTATGGGTGGTAACCATTCAAGAAAACATCACAAAGCATCTTATCCTACATTGAGAAGTGTTTTTGTTCCGATTACTTCATTTATTGGTGGTAACCCTTCAAAAAAACTCTAAACCTTTCACGAAACCACCAAGAAGAAGCATAGAATACCACACTAAGTGCTTCTTGTCTGATTACTTTATTTGAGGTTGGTAAAACATTCAAGGAAACACCACAAATCATCGTATTCTGCTAGGAAAAGTGTTTCTGATCCGAGTACTTCATTTATGGGTGGTAACCATTGAAAAAACTCCACAAAGCATCTTATCATACTAAGAGAAGTGTTTCTTCATCGTGTACTTCATTTGTGTGCAAACCTTTCGTGATACCACAAAAAAGAAGCATAGAACTCCACTCTAAGTGCTTAATGTCTGATTACTTCATTTATGGGTGGTAACCTTTCAAGAAAACTCTAAACCTTTCAGGAAACCTCGACGAAGAAACCTATAATACCACACTAGGTGATTCTTGTCGGATTACTTCATTTGAGGTTGGTAAACATTCAAGGAAACCCCACAAATCTTCGTATCCTGCTAGGAAAAGTGTTTATGATCCGAGTACTTCATTTATGGGTGGTAACCATTCAAAAAACACCACAAAGCATCTTATCATACTACAAGAAGTGTTTCTTCACCTAGTACTTCATTTGTGTGCAAACATTTCATGAAAACACAAAAAAGAAGCATAGAACTCCACTCTAAGTGCTTAATGTCTGATTACTTCTTTGACTAAACATTCAAGAACTCTTAATGGGTGGTAACAATTCAAAAAACTCCACAAAGCATCTTATCACACTACAAGAATTGTTTCTTATAGTTACTTCATTTATGGGTGGTAATCTTTCAAGAAGAAGCATAGAACTCCACAAAACATTCAAGAACTATGAGAAGTGTTTCTGCTCCTGATTACTTCATTTATGGGTGGTAACCTTTCAAGAAAACTCTAAACCTTTCATGAAACTACCACGAAGAAACATAGAATACCACACTAAGTGCTTCTTGTCTTATTACTTCATTTGAGGTTGGTAAACATTCAAAAAAACACTACAAATCATCGTATCCTACTAGGGGAAGTGTTTCGGATCCATGTACTTAATTTGTGGGTGGTAACCATTCAAAAAACTCCACAAAGCATCTTATCCTACTACGAGAAGTGTTTCTTCATCGAGTACTTCATGTGTGTGCAAACCTTTCATGAAACCACCACTAAGAAGCATAGAATTCCACTCTAAGTATTTCATGTATGATTACTGCACTTATGGGTGGTAACCATTCAAGAAAACATCACAAAGCATCTTATCCTACATTGAGAAGTGTTTTTGTTCCGATTACTTCATTTATTGGTGGTAACCCTTCAAAAAAACTCTAAACCTTTCACGAAACCACCAAGAAGAAGCATAGAATACCACACTAAGTGCTTCTTGTCTGATTACTTTATTTGAGGTTGGTAAAACATTCAAGGAAACACCACAAATCATCGTATTCTGCTAGGAAAAGTGTTTCTGATCCGAGTACTTCATTTATGGGTGGTAACCATTGAAAAAACTCCACAAAGCATCTTATCATACTAAGAGAAGTGTTTCTTCATCGTGTACTTCATTTGTGTGCAAACCTTTCGTGATACCACAAAAAAGAAGCATAGAACTCCACTCTAAGTGCTTAATGTCTGATTACTTCATTTATGGGTGGTAACCTTTCAAGAAAACTCTAAACCTTTCAGGAAACCTCGACGAAGAAGCCTATAATACCACACTAGGTGATTCTTGTCGGATTACTTCATTTGAGGTTGGTAAACATTCAAGGAAACCCCACAAATCTTCGTATCCTGCTAGGAAAAGTGTTTATGATCCGAGTACTTCATTTATGGGTGGTAACCATTCAAAAAACACCACAAAGCATCTTATCATACAACAAGAAGTGTTTCTTCACCTAGTACTTCATTTGTGTGCAAACATTTCATGAAAACACAAAAAAGAAGCATAGAACTCCACTCTAAGTGCTTAATGTCTGATTACTTCTTTGACTAAACATTCAAGAACTCTTAATGGGTGGTAACAATTCAAAAAACTCCACAAAGCATCTTATCACACTACAAGAATTGTTTCTTATAGTTACTTCATTTATGGGTGGTAATCTTTCAAGAAGAAGCATAGAACTCCACAAAACATTCAAGAACTATGAGAAGTGTTTCTGCTCCTGATTACTTCATTTATGGGTGGTAACCTTTCAAGAAAACTCTAAACCTTTCATGAAACTACCACGAAGAAACATAGAATACCACACTAAGTGCTTCTTGTCTTATTACTTCATTTGAGGTTGGTAAACATTCAAAAAAACACTACAAATCATCGTATCCTACTAGGGGAAGTGTTTCGGATCCATGTACTTAATTTGTGGGTGGTAACCATTCAAAAAACTCCACAAAGCATCTTATCCTACTACGAGAAGTGTTTCTTCATCGAGTACTTCATGTGTGTGCAAACCTTTCATGAAACCACCACTAAGAAGCATAGAATTCCACTCTAAGTATTTCATGTATGATTACTGCACTTATGGGTGGTAACCATTCAAGAAAACATCACAAAGCATCTTATCCTACATTGAGAAGTGTTTTTGTTCCGATTACTTCATTTATTGGTGGTAACCCTTCAAAAAAACTCTAAACCTTTCACGAAACCACCAAGAAGAAGCATAGAATACCACACTAAGTGCTTCTTGTCTGATTACTTTATTTGAGGTTGGTAAAACATTCAAGGAAACACCACAAATCATCGTATTCTGCTAGGAAAAGTGTTTCTGATCCGAGTACTTCATTTATGGGTGGTAACCATTGAAAAAACTCCACAAAGCATCTTATCATACTAAGAGAAGTGTTTCTTCATCGTGTACTTCATTTGTGTGCAAACCTTTCATGATACCACAAAAAAGAAGCATAGAACTCCACTCTAAGTGCTTAATGTCTGATTACTTCATTTATGGGTGGTAACCTTTCAAGAAAACTCTAAACCTTTCAGGAAACCACGACGAAGAAGTCTATAATACCACACTAGGTGATTCTTGTCGGATTACTTCATTTGAGGTTGGTAAACATTCAAGGAAACACCACAAATCATCGTATCCTGCTAGGAAAAGTGTTTATGATCCGAGTACTTCATTTATGGGTGGTAACCATTCAAAAAACACCACAAAGCATCTTATCATACTACAAGAAGTGTTTCTTCACCTAGTACTTCATTTGTGTGCAAACATTTCATGAAAACACAAAAAAGAAGCATAGAACTCCACTCTAAGTGCTTAATGTCTGATTACTTCTTTGACTAAACATTCAAGAACTCTTAATGGGTGGTAACAATTCAAAAAACTCCACAAAGCATCTTATCACACTACAAGAATTGTTTCTTATAGTTACTTCATTTATGGGTGGTAATCTTTCAAGAAGAAGCATAGAACTCCACAAAACATTCAAGAACTATGAGAAGTGTTTCTGCTCCTGATTACTTCATTTATGGGTGGTAACCTTTCAAGAAAACTCTAAACCTTTCATGAAACTACCACGAAGAAACATAGAATACCACACTAAGTGCTTCTTGTCTTATTACTTCATTTGAGGTTGGTAAACATTCAAAAAAACACTACAAATCATCGTATCCTACTAGGGGAAGTGTTTCGGATCCATGTACTTAATTTGTGGGTGGTAACCATTCAAAAAACTCCACAAAGCATCTTATCCTACTACGAGAAGTGTTTCTTCATCGAGTACTTCATGTGTGTGCAAACCTTTCATGAAACCACCACTAAGAAGCATAGAATTCCACTCTAAGTATTTCATGTATGATTACTGCACTTATGGGTGGTAACCATTCAAGAAAACATCACAAAGCATCTTATCCTACATTGAGAAGTGTTTTTGTTCCGATTACTTCATTTATTGGTGGTAACCCTTCAAAAAAACTCTAAACCATTCACGAAACCACCAAGAAGAAGCATAGAATACCACACTAAGTGCTTCTTGTCTGATTACTTTATTTGAGGTTGGTAAAACATTCAAGGAAACACCACAAATCATCGTATTCTGCTAGGAAAAGTGTTTATGATCCGAGTAATTCATTTATGGGTGGTAACAATTCAAAAAACTTCACAAAGCATCTTATCATACTACGAGAAGTGTTTCTTCACCGAGTACTTCATTTGTGTGCAAACCTTTCATGAAACCATCAAAAAGAAGCATAGAACTCAACTCTATGTGCTTGATGTCTCATTACTTCACTGACGAGTTGTAAACATTCAAGAAAACAACACAATGCATCTTATACTACTATGAGAAGTGTTTCTGTTCCGATTACTTCATTTATGGGTGGTAACCTTTCAAAAAACTCTAAACCTTTCACGAAACCTCCACGAAGAAGCATAGAATACCACACTAAGTGCTTCTTGTCTCATTAATTCATTTGTGGTTGGTAAACATTCAAGGAAACAGCACAAATCATCGTATCCTGCTAGGAAAAGTGTTTATGATCCGAGTAATTCATTTATGGGTGGTAACAATCCAAAAAACTTCACAAAGCATCTTATCATACTACAAGAATTGTTTCTTCACCGAGTACTTCATTTGTGTGCAAACCTTTCATGAAACCACAAAAAAGAAGCATAGAACTCCACTCTAAGTGCTTAATGTCTGATTACATCATTTATGCGTGGTAACCTTTCAAGAAAACTCTAAACCTTTCGGGAAACCTCCACGAAGAAGCATATAATACCACACTAGGTGCTTCTTGTCTGATTACTTCATTTGAGGTTGGTAAACATTCAAGGAAACACCACAAATCATCGTATCCTGCTAGGAAAAGTGTTTATGATCCGAGTACTTCATTTATGGGTAGTAACAATTCAAAAAACTCCACAAATCATCTTATCCTACTACGAGAAGTGTTTCTTCACCGATTACTTCATTTGTGTGCAAACCTTTCATGAAACCATCAAAAAGAAGCATAGAACTCAACTCTATGTGCTTGATGTCTCATTACTTCACTGACGAGTTGTAAACATTCAAGAAAACAACACAATGCATCTTATACTACTATGAGAAGTGTTTCTGTTCCGATTACTTCATTTATGGGTGGTAACCTTTCAAAAAACTATAAACCTTTCACGAAACCTCCACGAAGAAGCATAGAATACCACACTAAGTGCTTCTTGTCTCATTACTTCATTTGAGGTTGGTAAATATTCAAGGAAACACCACAAATCATCGTATCCTGCTAGGAAAAGTGTTTATGATCCGAGTACTTCATTTATGGGTGGTAACAATTCAAAAAACTCCACAAAGCATCTTATCCTACTACGAGAAGTGTTTCTTCACCGAGTACTTCATTTGTGTGCAAACCTTTCATGAAACCATAAAAAAGAAGCATAGATCTCCACCACAAGTGATTAATGTCCGATTATTTTACTGACTGGTTGTAAACATTCAAGAAAACAACACAAAGGTTCTCATCCTACTATGAGAAGTGTTTATGTTCCGATTACTTTATTTATGGGTGGTAACCTTTCAAAAAACTCTAAACATTTCACGAAACCACCACGAAGAAGCATAGAATTCCACTCTAAGTGCTTCTTGTTTGATTACTTCATTTGAGGTTGGTAAACATTCAAGGAAACACCACAAAGCATCTTATCCTACTACGAGAAGTGTTTCTTCATCGAGTACTTCATGTGTGTGCAAACCTTTCATGAAACCACCACTAAGAAGCATAGAATTCCACTCTAAGTATTTCATGTATGATTACTGCACTTATGGGTGGTAACCATTCAAGAAAACATCACAAAGCATCTTATCCTACATTGAGAAGTGTTTTTGTTCCGATTACTTCATTTATTGGTGGTAACCCTTCAAAAAAACTCTAAACCTTTCACGAAACCACCAAGAAGAAGCATAGAATACCACACTAAGTGCTTCTTGTCTGATTACTTTATTTGAGGTTGGTAAAACATTCAAGGAAACACCACAAATCATCGTATTCTGCTAGAAAAAGTGTTTCTGATCCGAGTACTTCATTTATGGGTGGTAACCATTGAAAAAACTCCACAAAGCATCTTATCATACTAAGAGAAGTGTTTCTTCATCGTGTACTTCATTTGTGTGCAAACCTTTCATGATACCACAAAAAAGAAGCATAGAACTCCACTCTAAGTGCTTAATGTCTGATTACTTTATTTATGGGTGGTAACCTTTCAAGAAAACTCTAAACCTTTCAGGAAACCTCGACGAAGGAGCATATAATACCACACTAGGTGATTCTTGTCGGATTACTTCATTTGAGGTTGGTAAACATTCAAGGAAACACCACAAATCATCGTATCCTGCTAGGAAAAGTGATTATGATCCGAGTATTTCATTTATGGATGGTAATCATTCAAAAAACACCACAAAGCATCTTATCATACTACCATAAGTGTTTCTTCACCTAGTACTTCATTTGTGTGCAAACCTTTCATGAAACCACAAAAAAAAGCATAGAACTCCACTCTAAGTGCTTAATGTCTGATTACATCATTTATGCGTGGTAACCTTTCAAGAAAACTCTAAACCTTTCCGGAAACCTCCACGAAGAAGCATATAATACCACACTAGGTGCTTCTTGTCTGATTACTTCATTTGAGGTTGGTAACAATTCAAGGAAACACCACAAATCGTCGTATCCTGCTAGGAAAAGTGTTTATTATCCGAGTACTTCATTTATGGGTGGTAACAATTCAAAAAACTCCACAAAGCATCTTATCCTACTACGAGAAGTGTTTCTTCACCGAGTACTTCATTTGTGTGCAAACCTTTCATGAAACCATAAAAAAGAAGCATAGAACTCCACCACAAGTGATTAATGTCCGATTATTTCACTGACTGGTTGTAAACATTCAAGAAAACAACACAAAGGTTCTCATCCTACTATGAGAAGTGTTTATGTTCCGATTACTTTATTTATGGGTGGTAACCTTTCAAAAAACTCTAAAACATTTCACGAAACCACCACGAAGAAGCATAGAATTCCACTCTAAGTGCTTCTTGTTTGATTACTTCATTTGAGGTTGGTAAACATTCAAGGAAACACCACAAAGCATCTTATCCTACTATGAGAAGTGTTTCTGCTCCTGATTACTTCATTTATGGGTGGTAACCTTTCAAGAAAACTCTAAACCTTTCAGGAAACCTCGACGAAGAAGCCTATAATACCACACTAGGTGATTCTTGTCGGATTACTTCATTTGAGGTTGGTAAACATTCAAGGAAACACCACAAATCATCGTATCCTGCTAGGAAAAGTGTTTATGATCCGAGTACTTCATTTATGGGTGGTAACAATTCAAAAAACTCCACAAAGCATCTTATCCTACTACGAGAAGTGTTTCTTCACCGAGTACTTCATTTGTGTGCAAACCTTTCATGAAACCATAAAAAAGAAGCATAGATCTCCACCACAAGTGATTAATATCCGATTATTTTACTGACTGGTTGTAAACATTCAAGAAAACAACACAAAGGTTCTCATCCTACTATGAGAAGTGTTTATGTTCCGATTACTTTATTTATGGGTGGTAACCTTTCAAAAAACTCTAAACATTTCACGAAACCACCACGAAGAAGCATAGAATTCCACTCTAAGTGCTTCTTGTTTGATTACTTCATTTGAGGTTGGTAAACATTCAAGGAAACACCACAAAGCATCTTATCCTACTACGAGAAGTGTTTCTTCATCGAGTACTTCATGTGTGTGCAAACCTTTCATGAAACCACCACTAAGAAGCATAGAATTCCACTCTAAGTATTTCATGTATGATTACTGCACTTATGGGTGGTAACCATTCAAGAAAACATCACAAAGCATCTTATCCTACATTGAGAAGTGTTTTTGTTCCGATTACTTCATTTATTGGTGGTAACCCTTCAAAAAAACTCTAAACCTTTCACGAAACCACCAAGAAGAAGCATAGAATACCACACTAAGTGCTTCTTGTCTGATTACTTTATTTGAGGTTGGTAAAACATTCAAGGAAACACCACAAATCATCGTATTCTGCTAGAAAAAGTGTTTCTGATCCGAGTACTTCATTTATGGGTGGTAACCATTGAAAAAACTCCACAAAGCATCTTATCATACTAAGAGAAGTGTTTCTTCATCGTGTACTTCATTTGTGTGCAAACCTTTCATGATACCACAAAAAAGAAGCATAGAACTCCACTCTAAGTGCTTAATGTCTGATTACTTCATTTATGGGTGGTAACCTTTCAAGAAAACTCTAAACCTTTCAGGAAACCTCGACGAAGGAGCATATAATACCACACTAGGTGATTCTTGTCGGATTACTTCATTTGAGGTTGGTAAACATTCAAGGAAACACCACAAATCATCGTATCCTGCTAGGAAAAGTGATTATGATCCGAGTACTTCATTTATGGTTGGTAATCATTCAAAAAACACCACAAAGCATCTTATCATACTACCATAAGTGTTTCTTCACCTAGTACTTCATTTGTGTGCAAACCTTTCATGAAACCACAAAAAAAAGCATAGAACTCCACTCTAAGTGCTTAATGTCTGATTACATCATTTATGCGTGGTAACCTTTCAAGAAAACTCTAAACCTTTCGGGAAACCTCCACGAAGAAGCATATAATACCACACTAGGTGCTTCTTGTCTGATTACTTCATTTGAGGTTGGTAACAATTCAAGGAAACACCACAAATCATCGTATCCTGCTAGGAAAAGTGTTTATGATCCGAGTACTTCATTTATGGGTGGTAACAATTCAAAAAACTTCACAAAGCATCTTATCCTACTACGAGAAGTGTTTCTTCACCGAGTACTTCATTTGTGTGCAAACCTTTCATGAAACCATCAAAAAGAAGCATAGAACTCAACTCTATGTGCTTGATGTCTCATTACTTCACTGACGGGTTGTAAACATTCAAGAAAACAACACAATGCATCTTATACTACTATGAGAAGTGTTTCTGTTCCGATTACTTCATTTATGGGTGGTAACCTTTCAAAAAACTCTAAACCTTTCACGAAACCTCCACGAAGAAGCATAGAATACCACACTAAGTGCTTCTTGTCTCATTACTTCATTTGAGGTTGGTAAACATTCAAGGAAACACCACAAATCATCGTATCCTGCTAGGAAAAGTGTTTATGATCCGAGTACTTCATTTATGGGTGGTAACAATTCAAAAAACTCCACAAAGCATCTTATCCTACTACGAGAAGTGTTTCTTCACCGAGTACTTCATTTGTGTGCAAACCTTTCATGAAACCATAAAAAAGAAGCATAGAACTCCACCACAAGTGATTAATGTCCGATTATTTCACTGACTGGTTGTAAACATTCAAGAAAACAACACAAAGGTTCTCATCCTACTATGAGAAGTGTTTATGTTCCGATTACTTTATTTATGGGTGGTAACCTTTCAAAAAACTCTAAACATTTCACGAAACCACCACGAAGAAGCATAGAATTCCACTCTAAGTGCTTCTTGTTTGATTACTTCATTTGAGGTTGGTAAACATTCAAGGAAACACCACAAAGCATCTTATCCTACTACGAGAAGTGTTTCTTCATCGAGTACTTCATGTGTGTGCAAACCTTTCATGAAACCACCACTAAGAAGCATAGAATTCCACTCTAAGTATTTCATGTATGATTACTGCACTTATGGGTGGTAACCATTCAAGAAAACATCACAAAGCATCTTATCCTACATTGAGAAGTGTTTTTGTTCCGATTACTTCATTTATTGGTGGTAACCCTTCAAAAAAACTCTAAACCTTTCACGAAACCACCAAGAAGAAGCATAGAATACCACACTAAGTGCTTCTTGTCTGATTACTTTATTTGAGGTTGGTAAAACATTCAAGGAAACACCACAAATCATCGTATTCTGCTAGAAAAAGTGTTTCTGATCCGAGTACTTCATTTATGGGTGGTAACCATTGAAAAAACTCCACAAAGCATCTTATCATACTAAGAGAAGTGTTTCTTCATCGTGTACTTCATTTGTGTGCAAACCTTTCATGATACCACAAAAAAGAAGCATAGAACTCCACTCTAAGTGCTTAATGTCTGATTACTTTATTTATGGGTGGTAACCTTTCAAGAAAACTCTAAACCTTTCAGGAAACCTCGACGAAGGAGCATATAATACCACACTAGGTGATTCTTGTCGGATTACTTCATTTGAGGTTGGTAAACATTCAAGGAAACACCACAAATCATCGTATCCTGCTAGGAAAAGTGTTTATGATCCGAGTACTTCATTTATGGGTGGTAACAATTCAAAAAACTCCACAAAGCATCTTATCCTACTACGAGAAGTGTTTCTTCACCGAGTACTTCATTTGTGTGCAAACCTTTCATGAAACCATAAAAAAGAAGCATAGATCTCCACCACAAGTGATTAATGTCCGATTATTTTACTGACTGGTTGTAAACATTCAAGAAAACAACACAAAGGTTCTCATCCTACTATGAGAAGTGTTTATGTTCCGATTACTTTATTTATGGGTGGTAACCTTTCAAAAAACTCTAAACATTTCACGAAACCACCACGAAGAAGCATAGAATTCCACTCTAAGTGCTTCTTGTTTGATTACTTCATTTGAGGTTGGTAAACATTCAAGGAAACACCACAAAGCATCTTATCCTACTACGAGAAGTGTTTCTTCATCGAGTACTTCATGTGTGTGCAAACCTTTCATGAAACCACCACTAAGAAGCATAGAATTCCACTCTAAGTATTTCATGTATGATTACTGCACTTATGGGTGGTAACCATTCAAGAAAACATCACAAAGCATCTTATCCTACATTGAGAAGTGTTTTTGTTCCGATTACTTCATTTATTGGTGGTAACCCTTCAAAAAAACTCTAAACCTTTCACGAAACCACCAAGAAGAAGCATAGAATACCACACTAAGTGCTTCTTGTCTGATTACTTTATTTGAGGTTGGTAAAACATTCAAGGAAACACCACAAATCATCGTATTCTGCTAGAAAAAGTGTTTCTGATCCGAGTACTTCATTTATGGGTGGTAACCATTGAAAAAACTCAACAAAGCATCTTATCATACTAAGAGAAGTGTTTCTTCATCGTGTACTTCATTTGTGTGCAAACCTTTCATGATACCACAAAAAAGAAGCATAGAACTCCACTCTAAGTGCTTAATGTCTGATTACTTTATTTATGGGTGGTAACCTTTCAAGAAAACTCTAAACCTTTCAGGAAACCTCGACGAAGGAGCATATAATACCACACTAGGTGATTCTTGTCGGATTACTTCATTTGAGGTTGGTAAACATTCAAGGAAACACCACAAATCATCGTATCCTGCTAGGAAAAGTGATTATGATCCGAGTATTTCATTTATGGATGGTAATCATTCAAAAAACACCACAAAGCATCTTATCATACTACCATAAGTGTTTCTTCACCTAGTACTTCATTTGTGTGCAAACCTTTCATGAAACCACAAAAAAAAGCATAGAACTCCACTCTAAGTGCTTAATGTCTGATTACATCATTTATGCGTGGTAACCTTTCAAGAAAACTCTAAACCTTTCCGGAAACCTCCACGAAGAAGCATATAATACCACACTAGGTGCTTCTTGTCTGATTACTTCATTTGAGGTTGGTAACAATTCAAGGAAACACCACAAATCGTCGTATCCTGCTAGGAAAAGTGTTTATGATCCGAGTACTTCATTTATGGGTGGTAACAATTCAAAAAACTCCACAAAGCATCTTATCCTACTACGAGAAGTGTTTCTTCACCGAGTACTTCATTTGTGTGCAAACCTTTCATGAAACCATAAAAAAGAAGCATAGAACTCCACCACAAGTGATTAATGTCCGATTATTTCACTGACTGGTTGTAAACATTCAAGAAAAAAACACAAAGGTTCTCATCCTACTATGAGAAGTGTTTATGTTCCGATTACTTTATTTATGGGTGGTAACCTTTCAAAAAACTCTAAACATTTCACGAAACCACCACGAAGAAGCATAGAATTCCACTCTAAGTGCTTCTTGTTTGATTACTTCATTTGAGGTTGGTAAACATTCAAGGAAACACCACAAAGCATCTTATCCTACTACGAGAAGTGTTTCTTCATCGAGTACTTCATGTGTGTGCAAACCTTTCATGAAACCACCACTAAGAAGCATAGAATTCCACTCTAAGTATTTCATGTATGATTACTGCACTTATGGGTGGTAACCATTCAAGAAAACATCACAAAGCATCTTATCCTACATTGAGAAGTGTTTTTGTTCTGATTACTTCATTTATTGGTGGTAACCCTTCAAAAAAACTCTAAACCTTTCACGAAACCACCAAGAAGAAGCATAGAATACCACACTAAGTGCTTCTTGTCTGATTACTTTATTTGAGGTTGGTAAAACATTCAAGGAAACACCACAAATCATCGTATTCTGCTAGAAAAAGTGTTTCTGATCCGAGTACTTCATTTATGGGTGGTAACCATTGAAAAAACTCCACAAAGCATCTTATCATACTAAGAGAAGTGTTTCTTCATCGTGTACTTCATTTGTGTGCAAACCTTTCATGATACCACAAAAAAGAAGCATAGAACTCCACTCTAAGTGCTTAATGTCTGATTACTTCATTTATGGGTGGTAACCTTTCAAGAAAACTCTAAACCTTTCAGGAAACCTCGACGAAGGAGCATATAATACCACACTAGGTGATTCTTGTCGGATTACTTCATTTGAGGTTGGTAAACATTCAAGGAAACACCACAAATCATCGTATCCTGCTAGGAAAAGTGATTATGATCCGAGTACTTCATTTATGGTTGGTAATCATTCAAAAAACACCACAAAGCATCTTATCATACTACCATAAGTGTTTCTTCACCTAGTACTTCATTTGTGTGCAAACCTTTCATGAAACCACAAAAAAAAGCATAGAACTCCACTCTAAGTGCTTAATGTCTGATTACATCATTTATGCGTGGTAACCTTTCAAGAAAACTCTAAACCTTTCGGGAAACCTCCACGAAGAAGCATATAATACCACACTAGGTGCTTCTTGTCTGATTACTTCATTTGAGGTTGGTAACAATTCAAGGAAACACCACAAATCATCGTATCCTGCTAGGAAAAGTGTTTATGATCCGAGTACTTCATTTATGGGTGGTAACAATTCAAAAAACTTCACAAAGCATCTTATCCTACTACGAGAAGTGTTTCTTCACCGAGTACTTCATTTGTGTGCAAACCTTTCATGAAACCATCAAAAAGAAGCATAGAACTCAACTCTATGTGCTTGATGTCTCATTACTTCACTGACGGGTTGTAAACATTCAAGAAAACAACACAATGCATCTTATACTACTATGAGAAGTGTTTCTGTTCCGATTACTTCATTTATGGGTGGTAACCTTTCAAAAAACTCTAAACCTTTCACGAAACCTCCACGAAGAAGCATAGAATACCACACTAAGTGCTTCTTGTCTCATTACTTCATTTGAGGTTGGTAAACATTCAAGGAAACACCACAAATCATCGTATCCTGCTAGGAAAAGTGTTTATGATCCGAGTACTTCATTTATGGGTGGTAACAATTCAAAAAACTCCACAAAGCATCTTATCCTACTACGAGAAGTGTTTCTTCACCGAGTACTTCATTTGTGTGCAAACCTTTCATGAAACCATAAAAAAGAAGCATAGAACTCCACCACAAGTGATTAATGTCCGATTATTTCACTGACTGGTTGTAAACATTCAAGAAAACAACACAAAGGTTCTCATCCTACTATGAGAAGTGTTTATGTTCCGATTACTTTATTTATGGGTGGTAACCTTTCAAAAAACTCTAAACATTTCACGAAACCACCACGAAGAAGCATAGAATTCCACTCTAAGTGCTTCTTGTTTGAT